>CAUYPK010005720.1:0-12830 GCA_963574355.1 Loris lydekkerianus | reverse complement strand
TTCTCTCCTGGTATAGCTCGAATCCTCCAGGTTACTTACTAAATTTCCATCCTTTAACTCTCCTTCTGGACGGGAGCCTCTGTGAAAAGCTGGCTTCAGTCCGCCATCTTGTCTCCCCCCTCCTGGAAGAGGACTTTTAATAGAGATACATAGAAAAACTAGTCCAATAAATATTTCTTAATCTAACAGTCTAATTCAGTTCTAATACAACCAATGACATCAATCAATCAATTAACCAATTACTTCAAAAATTGTTAAATTATAATTATAAGCATGAAATAGTAGCAATCTTATATGAACGTCTGACATTATTGAGAGTGTAAGGATAATAAATGGTACAGAAATCAGTGTAAGAATGCCAAAGTGCAGAAAATTCCAACTATATCTTAGTCCTAAAGAAGGGGCAGTGCTCAGAAGCCTATGAGGGCAGAAAATTGAGGTCATACCCTAGGCCTGCATACTGTGTAGTGATAAAAGGAAATTAATATGAAAGATGCCCAAGTGGCATATCTTTCCAGGGAATAGTTAATCTTTAAGTAGAATATCAGGGGGAACTAGGGAAGATTTGGGGGTGAAAACACTCAGTTATCTATGCTAGCTGAATAATGTTAATGATAAAAGAAATCAATTTTTTTTTTTTTTTTTTTTCAGTTTTTGGCTGGGGCTGGGTTTGAACCCGCCACCTCCGCCATGTGGGGCTGGTGCCCTACTCCTTTGAACCAAAGGTGCCGCCCAACAATCAAATATTTTTGAACAGCATGTTTGCAGTTTCTGATCAGAAGACTCTAGTATAGAATGATTATGTTAAGATGGGGTTAGGTGCTTCAGAGAAGAGAGTGAGCTGCTTGTGAGAATAAAGAAGGATGATGGCTACTTACCCACTGGTTTCTCTTTGGGGTGTGATGCTGGCCACTCTGTTTGGCATTTATTTTAATTGATGTGCCATTGCCATTCTGCTAAATATTTTAAATAACAACCCCAGAATCACTTCCACACCAGAAATTAAATGTGAAATAATAAGAAGGCAGATTTTTGTCAATAGGTATTGCTAAATCTTGAAAACAGAAATCCTGCTGGTACACTAGCTGGCTTTGTCTTCCAAAGAGGAAGAGCATCTGAGGTAGTAGGATCTCCAGGGAACATTTGTGCTAAAATGATTAATTATATTCAGCCAATATATTATACTGTGATTTTCAAAGAGACTGGACCAGAGGAGACCAGAATTGTTGGTAGGTGAGGATCCCTTGGGAAATAAAATCCTTCTTATGCATTCACATAAAGATTCCTGTCGTGGACCTGGGGAGAATATATGGAAAAGCCTTGGTTTCCTGAGATATTCTCAAATTGAATAATCCAAAGAGACCTTAATCCAACCAATAAAAATGTCTGTGCTCTTTTGAACTCCTCTGCTCTCCTCAGTAGTCAAATAACAATGCAGTCAGCTTTCAGACCCAGCCACTGCAATATGTAGACTCCCTGGATCATGGATTAAAACTTTCTGGAACTCTCCTTCACAAGCTGTCATGCTCTGTGCAAGAAATAGTAGCCAGATAAATAATTTAATATGGCAATAAACATGGCACAAATTTGTGTAGTGTCATTCCACTTGGGGGCTCTGTAGCTTGTCTCTGCTACATAGCTCAAAAACAGTAGATGTGCTTCGTAGTAAAGTCTCCATTCAAAGAGATTAACCCAGAGGAAACAAGGACTATTGGTTGGTAAGAATCTCAGGACAGAGACTGATGGCTCCCTCCAGCTGAAAGCTACATGACCTTCAGAAATCCAGCTCTCATCAGGCAAAGGAAATGGAGAAGGATACAGAGAACAGGGTAACAGAAAACGCTGCTTTTCCACATCCAATCAAGATGTAGTTCTTTTCCTTTTACAGGAAAAAGATCATTCCTATTTAAGCTTTTGGACCATATTTTAGTGTTTCCCTTGTATTAAAACCTGTCAAAGGACTTCATGGAATATGATAAATATCTGTTTTAATTGAGAAGGAAAATTATTGTGTATGAATAAAACTCACATTCAGATATTCCTTGAACACATTTTGCCTCATGGAGTTTAGATTTTTCTCTGTGTGTATGTGTGTGTTGTTAATTTAGGAATGATTTTCATAGCACCAACCTTCTATGACACCTGGTGTCTTTTTGCCAGGTGATAAAAAGCCAAATTAGGCAGTGTCAAGTTCTTGAGACAGGACAGGAATTTTCTTTGTTTCATTTCTAAAAAAGCCTACATGTGAAATTTGGATTTCATTTTCTTTTATGGTCTTCTATCTACACATGCCTGCAGAAACTAGAGGAGGAAATGCCTGTGCCCTGACCAAAGACTTGTGCCTGCTATTTCTCTCTGGACATTTCTTGGGTGGAAAAAGAAATCATGTCACACCCCACATGTGGGGCATGGCTATGATTGCTCACCTCCATACTATAAGATACACAATAACCATATATTTTGCAGGTGGAAATAGAACTTGTGATGTTTTTTTCCAAGAATGATATTGGAACACTAGTGGTAAAACATGAAGCCATAAGATCAATTTCTCAAAATTTAGTCCAAAGCAATTTTTTAAATGATACTTCACCTTCTCAGAGATTTGGTTCCATTTTTATTCTGAATGTATTTTGGTTAACTGTAGAATAGTTTGTTGCTTTAGTCCATGCTCATATTTCTGTAAAAATACTTCACTTAGGCTCAAGAATAAGACCAGAAGCAGGAAGGGAAGTCAACAATCATTATTTCTTGCATTCATCCATTCATTCCACAGGTATTTTTGACCATCATTATATACCAGACAAAGTACCACACACTTAGGATACAAGAATGAAGAAGGCAGCTAAGGCCTGCCCTATGGGAGCTGAGGCAATCAGCTTTCAGGCAGCTAAAGATCCCCTGCCCTGTGGGAGCTCAAATTATAAAAGTAACATCAGAAAATAAGCCAAAAAACATACACATATATGATATATGTTCTGGAACATAAAGTTCTGGAAAACATGATTAAGAAGAAGGAGCCACAGTGAGGTGACCTTTAGATGTGTTATCAGAGGCAGCATTCCTCAGCTGGATGTGTGTGTGTGTGTGAGAGAGAGAGAGAGAGAGAGAGAGAGAGAGAGAGAGAGAGAGAAAGAGAAGTAATTTTAACAATCAAATAAGGGTTAAGAGCATAAAGTATGATTTTCTTTTATTATAGATCATACACATTTTAAAAATATAAAAATGACATTCTCTAAATTCACAAACTTATAAACTTTTATTCACAAGAGTTTCGTGAAGCAGATAGAAGACATTAATAATATCCTCCCCCTTTCACAGTAAACTGTTAATTAGAAGTTCATATAGTTTATGAGAGGCATAATTAGAATCATGAACAAAGACTTTCTGACTCCAAATATGCTATGTGATTAAAGCACAATATTTACCATCTATAACCAAACTTAGGTAGTGAGTTTTGGGGAGGAGCTCTTTTATCATGGATTATAAACCGGAGTTGACTAGACCTGCCCTGTTTTTGGCCCCAGAATGGAAGCCCATATTTGTGTCTTCAATGTATGTCTTCTTTCCCTCATAGCTGATTCTCATCAAAATAGTTCCCTAATTCAAGTGGAAAAGGCATCCAAAAACTTGGTTGAGCAACCCAGATTTTATTTGGTAAGAATTTGAACATCTGTAGACAGTGGAGCTCACAGGTCAGATAAAATTGAGTACACAGATCTCTAATGAGCTGTTTATAGAAGGAGAGAGGAACAAAGAGAGTTTATTGGGGAAAAGGAAGTTAAAGATGGAGATGATGAAAGAAGGGATTGAACTAACACTGAGAAACAAAAACAACTATATTTTCCTGGCAGAAAGTAAGAAATTTCCTTGCTGTTTTCAGATACTTGAACACACCATTCATGGAAACTACAACATTGGTAGTTGGATTGAGGAGATCAATAATTTTTATCCTAATTAATATCTCCAAGGATAAAATCCAGAAATTTGAATGACTGTTATTGACAAGGCTAAGATAGGAGCTAAAGAACTGTCATCACTTGTTTACTGGTAGAAATAAAAAACATAGATCATCTAAATATTTTGGTTTGGTTGTTGTTTCAACTTCTCCACCCATAGTAAAGAGCTATAGTATTTCCGATCTAAAAGAGAATTTAGAACTCATCAAATCCAAGTAGGTCAAAATAATTTCATTTCAAGTAGCAAGTTTGGGAGGGGCAGAGATTACAACTGGAGAGGCAAAGGCACTTGATACTTCAGCCAGGTCATTGAGTTTGTATATGGCGAAGAACTTCTGGCTTTCAGTTCTGTGTTGCTTCTTCAGCAACAATTACATAATGGAACATAGCATATTTTCTTAAAGCAGTGCCTCTGTCAAGCTAAAAAGTAACAAGGATTAGGAATTTCCACTTCAGAATAACCATAGGCCACTGGGGCCATACAAGAGAAAGATGCTGGATGAATGCAAATGAAATAAAAAGTAGAAACTTGGAGGACAAAATGTGTTCCTAAAACTGCTAACCTTGCTTACTGATCCTATCCCTGTTTATGGGGATAAATTTCCCAAGTCACGTTAAGTTCCCCAAGCCTACCTCTAATCTGCAAGATAGAAATAACAATTCTGATAACTAGGATGCTAGGAGGAATAAAAATGAGTGAACCAAGGGATAAAATTCTATCAAATTGTGGATAAATATGAAAAGAAGCCTAGACAGGTAACTTAGCTTCAGAATTCAGACTAAGGTGAATTATACTACTCAGCCTTCATAGCTATTAGAGATTTGTGTAGAGGTGTAGTTATGTCTACAGAACTTCTTGACATATAGGTGACAAATACAGAATGGAGAGGGATCCATTGATCTGCTTCCACTGCCCTTCCCCTAGGATCTTTGCTTAGAACAAGATGAGGGATTATTTGGGCAAAACAGGTAGCCACAAAATAGGATGAGGCTTATTTCTGTAAACCTCCAACTCATTCCCATCTGTCTCTCTGCCCCCACTCTACTGCCCAGCTGTCCTCTTCCCTATTTTTTGCCATTTTCACTGAATGCCTTTCTGCTGTTCATGATTATCCAAGGCTTCACACTACTGACTTCAGACAAGGAATGTCCTTCCTCAAGAAGCATGTTACCTTCCCCTTCAGGCTTACCAAAGTACTAGTTATCACACAAACTTCATGTACTCTTCCACAAACATTTGCACAGCCTTGTTATTTATTAGGCACCAGCATTAGCTGCTAGATAGTTCTCACCTCACAAAAATTCTTACCCCCATAAAACGCAGCTAGGTTCCAAAAAATGCTGATGCTGGAAATTTTGGATATACAACAAGGTAACAGAGCATGCTTGCTTCCTGATCCTATTCCTGATTCCATCCCCCAAGAGATGGAAAGGGCAATGAACCATGTGAGACAAGGCTGGTACGTAAGTAACTGAGCAGAGTTAGGATCTGCCAGTGGCCCTGAACTCCTGTTCTCTGATCAGCTGCCAAACTTGAGCTTACACCAACTGATAGGTGAACAGAATGAAAGCTCCACTCTAGGCAGCCACCATGCAGTCAGAGGATGAGAACGACCATCAGGTATTAAGTTACCATGTTCCCATAATCCTCAAAATATAAACAGTTCCTTTGCAAAAAAGTAGAACGAGGTCTTATACACACACATGTGCTCTGAGGTTAAAAAATAGCTAAGTATTTACAGATTTCTCCATTGATATCCATTGATGCACCATTTTTCTTCATTTAATAGAAGTGGCATGTTTTCAACTCTCATAGCAATTGTTATGAATAAACCAGACTGGCCTTGTTACCATCTGAAATTCTATAACAAGTATTTTTCAGCCTTGGCCTGTATTCTAAGGAGTACAGCATAATTCTCACCACTACAAAGTCCAAGGAAATCAGAATATGAACCCACCGTTGATATATTTTCTTTTGACATACACAATTTTACTGAAACTGCTGACTTGGAATTTGAAATGCAAAGATGTTTCATTTGAACATTCTACAGGGACTATGGCTCCAAGAAATTCCAATATAGCCCCATTACAGTAATGCCATCTTGCCCATTTGTTTGAATTCACTATGTTCTTACAACTAGATGTCTTTTCAAAAAGGTTCAACCTTACAATCCCAAATACAAACATTCTTTTTCTTTAGTAGTCACTTTATAACTGTACACCAATAAGTACTTTGAAAGATGCTTCATTTAGTACCATTACTAGCAGTATACACACTTCCAGGTTGCCAAGATCAGTGTTTGAACAAAAATATCATAGATTCTGTGCTGATCTACATTTTCTGGGAAGATATATGAGATGGAAATTGGCGAATTGAAATTGCACTTCAGAGTGTCTAGGGAAATTATTTTGGATCTTTGAGGCATGGGAAAGTAGTTTGGGTGTTTGGGCAGATGAGACACTGTACATGCTTGTTCTAGGGGAGCCAAGGAAAGAGACTGGTTCTTTCCAAACTGTTGGGGGGAACGCTACTTAATTAGGGAAGTTGTTAGTTCTGAAGACTTGTGATTTAAATAGTCGGTGGGGAAATTTATGGTCAGTTGATAAGTCAGCTATGGTCTGAATATTTTTAACATAACAATTTGTTTTCAGACTTTTAAAAACCTCCAGTAGACTCTGTACTAGCCAAGTATTTAGTGGTTTTGTGAAGTTTTTTTGGTATTCTTGTCAATTGCTGTTCTTCAAAAACCCATTTAAAATGTTCCTTCTTTTCCATATGGAATTCTGAAAGGGAATTACAAATTTAGGACTGTGACAAAAAAGAATGTTCTTCATAACTATTTCTATACTTTCTAAGTTTCTTAAATGACTTTGATTCATATTGTGCCAAGAATGAACATCATGTTTCTCATTAGGACTGTGATTTAAAAACAAAAAACACACAAAAACCATACACTCTCTTGACAACTGGAACCACGATATATGTACAATATGTTGTAAACTTTTGGTTTTCATCTTTTGCTGTGTTTTGAAGTTTGATTGACTGACTTCAGAAATGAGTCTTGAAGAAGGATAAATCATCTAAGCTTCATCTCAACACTTTCAAAGCATGTTTCACATAGTTTTAGAGTCTAAGACTGAGCACTATTTGCAAAGTTGTTTCTACTCTACCTCATTGTCTCATCCTGTATACCAGGAACATTACATTTTCATGGAATTTCAAACACCCATGGGACTGTAACTTGCCCATTCTCATAAATATGACTCTATTAGATAAGCCAAGTAATGTAACCTTTTGAGAAGCCTTGGAGTCCCTGCCAAGCCCTAGATCCTTTCAGGGTGGCTCTCTATCCATTGACTACAGCACTCTGTATCCTGCCATCCTCACCCCCTACTCTCAACCCTGGGTGCAAATTCTCTACTCAAATATTTTGGGCCTACACCAAACACAGTCATCCATAGACTGGGCAAGAGTCAGGAATGAGTCTGGTGGGAGAATTCTACTCAACAAAAATGATGGAATGACCTATTCTCTCAGATCTCTTATGTGGAAGTTAAATGAGGGATGCACAAAGTCAAAGTAATTAATGGAAAAAGAATTTGAATGATAAATAAAAGAAGGCACTATGAAGGAGTAGAAGCCTGAAGGCAGCACAGTCTATAAGGCTACACAATTACATCTCAAGTAGATGTTAGGACATGGAGGGAAAGAGAATAGAATGATTTATTAGGGGTTGAAGATTTGGAAGAAAAAAATAGGTAGAGAATAGAGGGAGAACTTAGCCATGAATATAGCAGAGTGCCCCTGGGGAGCACTCTGTGTCACCAGAGCTGAGATTATTAGAAATACTGTTACATTCTGACCAGTTCCCCAGTTCTCCACTAGTTTGTAGAGTTGCTGAGATTCATCCCTATCCCTTTTCTTCACCTTTTAGCACATTCCCACTAAGGTGAACGAATAGGGCTTCTTCTAGTTTCTAACAAATAATATTGGAACCTTAAGGAAGTAATTCATTTACTATAAAATTAAGCATTTATTCTATGGATAGGAGTTCTGGCAGGCTCTATGAAGATCACAACTATGAAAATCTATAATTGCTTCTTTTGAGGGGCTCATTAGTTTAAAGAGATTAGACCACAGAGTGTTGATGAAGGTAGCAAGGGGTTACCAGCAGGTGCTATGGAGCCAGATTGCCTGATTTCAAACCCTGAGTCTAATATCAAATACTCATGACTGCACGCCAGTTACTTTATCTCTTTGTGCCTAGATTTTCTCATTTATAAAATAGGGCAATACTCTAAAACCTATCCCCTGGTGTTCTTGTAAGGAATATATATGTTAAGACACATAAAGGTTTTGGAACTGAGTTCAGAGTAACTGGGGTTATCCAGGCCCTTCTCAGGTATCTTGAGTTTTTGTGGAAAAGGGAGGAATTGGGTGAATTAGAAGGAACTTTGTATACACTTATCCCTCATGGGAGGACAGTCCTCCATGCCAAACCAGGCAGGATTTGGGGGGGCTTGCACATGGATTCCAAGACATCTGCCTACAGAACAGACACCCACCCAGCACTCTCAAGCCCTGGCATAGAAGATCCCTCCTCTCATCAGTCACTCACATGTCAGGGAAGGAATTCAGCCTCCTTCCTACCCAGCTCCTCTCTGCCAGACATCTGCTACATATACTGTTGCTGTTCCTGATTCACCTTTCCCCACATGATCTTGATCTTTCCCCTGCCCTTCCTTCTTCATACTTTCTTATAGGAAAGAACCAGGGGCAATTTTCTTTACAACATATGTAACCACACAAAACATACATTTCCCGCTTGGCTCTGGTGTGTTCATGAGTGAATGAAGACCATCTGGGCTTGCATATCTAATATCCCCATCCACCCACCTCCTAAATCTAATCCTTTCTGTGTAATTTAACAGTGTCTTTGTGCTACAAAGCTCTTAATAATTTTTAAACAAAATTGCCTTAATACATAGCAATTGCTAAATGCAATACGGAAATATTTATTTCTCTTGCCAGCTATAGATTCCAGAGACTGTGGCTGCCTTGCACAACTGGCAGAACTCTGTGTGATACAAACCATATAAGACATGTTTCTTAAAAGCTGCTCCTTTAGGGAGACTAGAAACACGTCACATTCAATTCTACTAGAAATGAACATTGAAAATTATCAGCAAGTTAATTGCCCAGGGAAAGAAACCAAACCAGCCTGTAATGTTGAATTTCCCCTTGACCCGTCCATAGCTAATATCCGATAGGCAATGCTAAATCTTTCGTATGGCGCCTAATTTCCAGTTGTTGACTTGTGCTTATCAGCACTGTAAACACTATGGCATAGGTTTCACTGGAAGATGAGAATCTATTTGGAAAGTTATCACTATCAGAGCCTCCTGGAATATGTAATGTGGTCATATAACTATAGCATGTATAAGTGCTAAAGATAAAAATCATTTTTATAATTTTATATGTATAAAATTATTTAAATATTCATTGAGTTTACAATATATTTGAAAATATTTCAAAGGTCATTCTTTGCAGAAATTCTTTATTGTTTGATCATTTTCTTGAGACAGAGTCTTACTCCGTCACCCTGGATACAGTGCTATGGCATCATAGCTCATAGCAACTTCAAACTCCAAGGCTTAAATGATCCTCTTGCCTCAGCTACCCAAGTAGCTGGGACTATAGGAGCCTGTCCTGATGCCCAGCTAGTTTTTCTGTGTTTAGTAGAGACAGTCTCACACTTGCTCGGGCTGGTCTTGAATTCCTGAGCTCAAGTGATTGACCTGCCTTGGCCTCCCAGAGTGCTGATATTTCAGCCATGAGCAACTGTATCCAGCCCTTTCAGGAATTCTTAAAATCTCATGACTATGTCATTTGTTCCAATGAATTTTTGAAATTTTTATGGTGGTTCTGACTCTTTCAATAAATGCCAGTTGAATTCTTTGTTGTATATAGTACATGTTGATAGATTTCTGTGCAAAATACAATAGCTTTTGGACACATATTTGGGGCTCCAAGGAGTTTACAAGCTAGTAGAAGAAATAAGACAAACATACACGTGTTGGACATATTAATAGCCATCCAATAGTTTCCAAGATCTATTCTCTGAATATATTACCTTATATGGTACATATATTACCTTATATTGTACTTATATGTGTATATATATATACACATATATATATATATATTTATCAGTAATATATTCATAAAATATATTACCTTATATGGTAATATATATATATATATATATATATATTTATCAGTAATGTATTCAGAGACTATGACTAAGGTTAAGGACCCTGGGATGAGGGAAATTATCCTGGATTATCTAGATGGGTTTAATATAATCACATGATTCTTAAAATCATAGGCCCTTCATTATTTATAGGCAGAAAAAGATGCAATTTGTCACAGAAGTACAATATTGCTGGTTTTGAAGATGAAAGGGGCCTTGACCCAGGAATGTTGGTGGCCTCTAGAAAGTGAAGAGGCAAGGGAGGGAGTTTTCCCTTAGAGCCTCCACAAAAGAACCCATCCATGATAACGCCTTCATCTTAGCCAAGTGAGACCCCTGTCATATTTCTGACCTCCATAACTACAAGATAAAAAATGTGTGTTGTTTTAAGTCATGATGTTTGTGGTGACTGGTTATAGTGGCCATAGAAAATCAATACTATGCATAACTTGAATTTAAGTTAGAATGTGCTGATTGCCATAGAAGACACACAAGTGTGTGTGGGGGGTCTTAGATGTAGGTTAGCATGGCAAATTAACTATCTGTCTTCTCTCTCATCCTTACCTTTCTCAATCATATGTTTGTTATTCCCTTGAATTTATAACAAATGACAACCATGTCAACATAGTACTATAATGTCCTTCTCATCTTCCTGGGAGCTCTGCAGCACAAAACCAAGGAGACCATGCATATAAGGTGAGTGACTCATATAAGATGGGAAGCTAACAGAACTGGCTATTCCTGCAGTGAACACAGTGTAAACCTAGTAGGATGATTCCAAAGTCATAAATGGGACCACGGTGATAGATTCATGATAGATTCTCAGTGACATGAAATGCTATTGCTATCTAAGACCTTGTTTACATTAAGTGGATTATTCTCATAGCACTTCTGACATCTAATACTTGAGCAAGATAAACAAAGTAGGTCCAAGTAATAGTAATGTCTTTGCTGTAGTCTGCATTATGAGTCAAAGATGGGAGTTCAAATTGGTAAAATGACCAAATGTAAAAGACAATCAAAATTTTTAAAAAGGCAAAGAAATGCATCTGCATTAGTGTCAATAAAAACACTACTTTGTACATGCAGAGCCTATTTGTGTATAAGATCACACTTAATACTTAACACTGCATTGGTCTCATTAGCTTTTGTTTATTGATGAAGAAACCAAGGTCCCAGAAGCTCAATGACTTGTTACTAAGTAGTAGAGCCCAGACTCAGACCTAGGAGCACTCTAGAAACCCTGCCTCTTTTTTTCACTGGTGCCATCCAAAAGAAAGATACTGAACTGTAGGCTCCTAGAAGGGAAGAGCTGTGGATGCCCCATCACTTCATATCATGCCTGCACCTAGGAGGGCCTGAAAAATGACAGTGACATGAAGGAATGCAGTCTGGAGAGTGGCAGTCTTCTCGGCATGCTCTGGATGGGAAGATGAGACAGCAAGCCTTTGACAAATTCCGTAAGGCAGGGGTGGCGAACAAGTTCGACTACGCGCTCAGAGATCTCTCCTCAGAGGTCCCTCCTCAGAAGCAGCATAACAAAATCCAAACTTGGCAAAGAGCCACAGTATACAAAATAATGATAAGAGGCAAAGGGCCAAAATTCATTTTGGCCGGGAGCCGCATGCGGCTCTAGCCGCGTGTTCGCCACCCCTGCTAAGGGATTTTAGGCAATATTTTTAACCCACTGGTACTTATCCAAATCACCTGTGGAACTTTAAAAATCTCAGACGTACTGGCATCTACCCAGAAGGAAAAAAATCCTTTTATCGTAAGGATACTTGCACTAGACTGTTTATTGCAGCTCAATTTACAATTGCCAAAATGTGGAAACAGTTTAATGTCCACCAACCCAGAAATGGATTAATAAGCTGTGGTATATGTATACCATGGAATACTATTAAACCATTCTAAAAGATGGAGCCTTTACATACTTTGTATTTACCTGGATGGAAATGGAACACATTATTCTTAGTAAAGCATCACAAGAATGGAGAAGCATGAATCCTATGTACTCGATTTTGATAGGAGGACAATTAATGACCTACTATGCAGTGGGCAGGTGGAAGGTGGGGGTAAAGGAGAGAGAGAGAGAAGGGGGCACAAGTGTGGGGGGAAAGAAGAGCAGAGAGAGAAGGGGGCAGGGGTGTGGGGCTTCAGTTATGTGACACACCTCTTGGGGGCAAGACACAATTATAAGAGGAACTTTACCTAACAAATGCAATCAGTGTAACCTGGTTTCTTGTACCCTCAATGAATCCCAAATAAAGAAAAAAATAAAAATTCAGACATCCTGGCCACACCCTAGACCTGCTGCTACACGATCTAAATCAGACGCCCTTTGTTGGTCTAGCTCTTGCTCTGAATCTTTTAAATCCATTAAAACACAAGTTTTGGCATATTACAGAGCAGAAGCCAAATGGTTAAGTTGTTTCTTTTTTTCTTGTTAAACAAAATATTAAATAAGAAACAAATGATATGTAGAAGTGTGCCCTTTCCTCCACATCCACGCCAACATATCTTAAGCTGAAGGCTTGAATCTTTGTTGACCTTTCAGGTTTTTATTGTGACATCTTAGGTCACTGATTTGACACCTTCTTCTTTACTTAGTATAGCATTT
>CAUYPK010005717.1:0-19484 GCA_963574355.1 Loris lydekkerianus | reverse complement strand
AATTGAAGCAGCTTCAAAAATACACTACTGGGACCTGATCAAACTATAAAGCTTCTGCACAGCCAACACCACAGTAAGTAAAGCAAGCAAACAGCCCTCATAATGGGAGAAAATATTTGCAGGTTATGTCTCCAACAAAGGTTTAATAACCAGAAACCACAGAGAATTCAAACATACAAGCAAGAAAAGAACAAGTGATCCCATCACAGGCTGGGCAAGGGACTTGAAGAGAAACTTCTCTGAAGAAGACAGGCACACGGCCTACAGACATATGAAAAAATGCTCATTATCTTTAATTATCAGAGAAATGCAAATCAAAACTACTTTGAGATATCATCTAACTCCAGTAAGATTAGCCCATATCACAAAATCCCAAGACCAGAGATGTTGGCGTGGATGTGGAGAAAAGGTAACACTTCTACACTGCTGGTGGGAATGCAAATTAATACATTCCTTTTGCAAAAATGTTTGGAGAATACTTAGAGATCTAAAAATAGATCTGGCATTCAATCCTATAATTCCTCTACTAGGTATATACCCAGAAGACCAAAAATCACATTATAACAAAGATATTTGCATCAGAATGTTTACTGCAGCCCAATTCATAATTGCTAAGTCATGGAAAAAGCCCAAGTGCCCATCGATCCACAAATGTATTAATAAATTGTGGTATATGTATACCCTGGAATATTATGCAGCCTTAAAGAAAGATGGAGACTTTACCTCTTTCG
This sequence comes from Loris lydekkerianus, assembly GCA_963574355.1. Taxonomy (NCBI): domain Eukaryota; kingdom Metazoa; phylum Chordata; class Mammalia; order Primates; family Lorisidae; genus Loris; species Loris lydekkerianus. The sequence continues at coordinate 18,753 of CAUYPK010005717.1, read as the reverse complement.
TGTTCACATGGATGGAGCTGGAACATATTCTTCTTAGTAAAGTATCTCAAGAATGGAAGGAAAAGTATCCAATGTACTCAGCCCTACTATGAAACTAATTTAGGGCTTTCACATGAAAGCTATAACCCAGTTATAACCTAAGAATAGGGGGAAGGGGGAGAGGAAGATGAGGGAGGGGGGAGATGGACGGAGGGAGGGTGATTGGTGGGATTACACCTGCGGTGCATCTTACAAGGGTACATGTGAAACTTAGTAAATGTAGAATGTAAATGTCTTAACACAATAGCTAAGAAAATGCCAGGAAGGCTATGTTAACCAGTGTGATGAAAATGTGTCAAACAGTTTATAAAACCAGTGTATGGTGCCCCATGATCGCATTAATGTACTCAGGTATGATTTAATAATAAAAAAAAAGAAATTCAAATAAATAAATAAGTAAATGATGAGAGAGGGAGAGAGAGAGGACGAGGGAGAGAAGAACCTGAGGACTTAGTGATAGTTAAGAGACATAGCAACTCATTGCCATATGTGTTCTTTATTTGTACCTTTATTTAAACAAACTATTAAAAAGAACTTAGGAGAAAATCAAGAAAATTTGTTCACTGGCTATATTATTTCATGATAACTATTGAATCTTTAGATAAGATAATTATAATGAGAATATAATCTTTATAAAGAGCTTACATCTTCTAGAAATATTTGAGATGAAATTATGCCTGGGACTTGTTTCAAAATAATCCTTGATGGGGGACTAGGGTTACATAAATGAAATAAAATTGGAAATGAAATGATACAAGTACATGTTGAACTTGAGTGGGGAGTTCATGCAAGTTCATGCTTTTTACTTTGGTAAAAGTTTAAACTTTTCCAAAGTTAAAAAAAAAACAAAACAAAACACATTTTAAAATGGTAAAAGGAAAATAAAGTTGATTAAAATATAAACCTCAGTATGCTCAGATAATTAAAGACATAATTAATTATACACATGACAAGTCCTTCCTATAAAAGTAAGGAATAGGGTACAATGAGACCTTATATCAAGGTGGAGATCTGCACTTAGTTATTTCTAATATTATTATTAATGGATCCATACTTTTTATTTGTTTCTTTTAAATTGCTCATGTTATTTGCGTATAAGTTACTCATTATAAAAAAAAAATGAGCCAAGTGGATAAATTTAACTTAATTCAATAAAGGGTGACAACAAAGAGAGACAAGTAAAATATACAGTTTATTAATTTTACTTTTGGGGGTTGAACAATGGTGTGATAGCATCATTTTAAAAAGAATTCTATTTGAAGGTCTATCCCTTTAGATATCAGCAGGAGTGCTGTGTTTGTTCTTAGATGCCACATTTTAAAAGAGATAACTACTGTAGTATAGCCAGAGGAGAATGGCCACAACTGTGAGGTGATCTAGAAAACCTGCCAAACATAAAGGAGTTGAAAGTACTAGGAATGTTTATCCTGGACAGGAAAAATCTTGCATGTACATGGTAACAGCCTTCAAATACATGAAAAGCCTGCCTGACAATCATTTGGTGGATATGTTTACAATATATTACTCAGGAAAGCCAATAATTGGTCAAAGTTGCAGAATAGTAGGTTTTGTCCCAAGTGTGGAGAACTTTCAAACCAGTGAACTCAGCTGCCCTAAATGATAAAAAGCTGCCCTTGGAAATAGGCAAGCAGACAGGACAACATAAAATCCCAGGTGTCTTCTAGCCCTAAGGTTCTAAGTTTTAAGTTGTTCAATAAATACTTGCTTAAACCCAAGAAAGAAACTTCCTTAGCTTAAGAAAGTTTTCCTTAATCAGACAGATGCCTGTTTATTCAATAAACCTAAATACAGAGGAGATATTTTCAGGGGGGGAAATCAATACTTTTAAAGATAAAATCTATCAATGTTATTTGTGTCAAGTGCCTGGAGTAAATTAAGTTTACAACTTCAGCAGACTGTCATGTGAAAGTGTAGCAATGACTAACAAATTGAATTACCATAGTACTACATCACTCACAAAGGTATTATTGATAGTGACAGAGGGATATTGAATTTAAATTATTCATTTTTATTGATTGAGCAGCATGTCTTAACTAGGGAACATAAAGGAAAAAGCTGAGATGTTAGACTTGGATTTTACCTCCCCTCAAGAATCTTAGAAAAGAATATGTGCATACGTAGTCGAGCCTTACAAAAAACATCAAATCCACTGAAATTTTCCCTGTCCACCCTTCCAGACTTGTCTTCTCTATTCACATTCATGTCACCTCCACCTATCCACACAGAACCCTGCACTTCAGTGACCCCTCCTTCTTGAGCTTGCTCCTTACCCTGGCTCCAGTACCTTCTTGGGCTGGTTTCATTCCTTATTTCAAAACCATATGTTGAATACTTCTTCTTGGCTAGACACTGTGCTAGGCATCAAGGATAAACAAGTGAGTATGACTTTCTTTCAAGGAAGATGTAATGTAATGTAGAGGAAAAAACATAAAATGAAACAAAACAAATTGAAATAGAGTGTAGTACATTTTACCCCACCATTCAAAATCCCCTGTCCTAATCTCTGTTCTCACTGTATCTAAAAATATTCTTAGTCTTTGTAGAATCATAGAACCCACCTGAAAAATTATATGTAACCTATAGACTGTCTTCCTGGAAAAAAATACAAGAAAAACATTATATATAATGTTGTTCTTTGCATATATATGTGTGTGTGTATACACAATGTATGTGTATATATGTAGTTTACTATTTTAAATGGCACATGAATACCCTGTGTGTGTCCACACACACAATTTTTTTTTTTTCATAAAATGTTTGGGAGTTCTAAAGCTCAGCCGAGCATTTGTGGGCTGCTAGGCCAACTATAATGGTAGATAAGGAAGGTCAAGTGTACCCAGCACTTGGAATTCCCCTCTCTGCTTTGACCCCAGAATATCAGAGAGACCTTGGGACCTAATTCATCCTGCCCAGCCAGTCCTTGACACCATAGCGACTGAGGCCTGGAGTCTGTACACAAGGGTTTCCTGCACAGTTCTGGATGCCTTGGGGGACACAGGGACACGGGACTGTGGTGTAACCAAAGTTTTGATTTGGTTCAGATTCTAAATGAAAATGTTTGAGAGTGTTTACTCTACAACCACAAGATCTAGGGGGTTACCTGGGCTTAAATCTGTTCCTGTCTGGCAAATCCTGACCAGGAAGACGGTGCCAACAATGCCTTCTTAGACTCCTTTGTGGATTCTTACCCTGATGATGAAGGCCAGAGGAAGGCAGCAGACATTGCTGTTCAGCAAGCTGTAAAGCCTTGGGCTCCCTTGCAGGATTCAGAAATGTATTTAGCATCCCTAGAGAAGAAACTGAGAAGAATCAAAGGTTTAAAGCAGGAAGTGACTTTTAAGCTTTTAAGCTTCAAACCCTGGCCCAAGCCAAGAAGGAATGCAGAGATGGGTTCCTTCACGAGAAGTTAGCCTCAGAGTTCTTTGTGAGTGGACTTGATTCTGATGACATTTCAAGAGGTGGCTCCAACCAGACAAAGTAGCCATCAGCACAGTGGAGGTCCAATATCTAATTCCTTCAGTCACAGGTTGAGAAGCCAGATGCCTGGGATTAGCCAGTGGCTGGGGATGTGCCAGCAGCAGGAGAATAAATAGGCACACTTTGAGCAGCTTTCTCAGGTCCAGAGGGAACAGTGGAGAGCTCTTCAGAACAGCAAGGAGAAATCTAGGGGGGGGGGGGAAGCCCAAACTTCCACTCTACAAAGAAAATAGCTGGAAGCCCCTGAGGACTGACTTGGGGCTGGGATGTGTCATTGTCTTGGATGAAGTGACTAACCCAGCATGTGCTGGGCCAAAATACTGCTTTCCTCTGTGTATTGCAGCTTCACTGAGCTCTGTTGCTGCAGGTTAGGAGTCTCCTAAGGAGCTCGTGAAAGATTGTGTATGAAAGTACCTAGAGAAACTGAAGTCCCTGATGTGTAACGTGTAAGTCAAGTAAGCCATAATTTTCCTTGCCTCCTCTGGATATTCATGCCTGTGTCTCATCATTCCCATGGTAAATTGTCAGGATTGAGTGGCATCAAGAACAAATCCCCCAAAATAAATAAATTAATTAATTAATTAATTAAACCAATATTCTATTTGAAAAAGAAGAGTGAAGTCTGCCTCCTTGAATCCTAGCCCCATCTGGGGTTTCTCTAATCAATCTGTAGTAAATATAGCAACTCTGGGAAAAGAGGCTGGGCTTCTCCTTTCTTCGATTTATTCCTTGTGGAGAAAATGGATAAAAGAAATATGAAAACATGGGTGTTTATGTCTGTGTGTATATACATACATATATATATATATATATATTTTTTTTTTTTTTTTCATGCATGGCTTCTCCGCCAACTTCCTCCTGTACTCAAAAGAGGCCAGGTTATGAATCAGACTTATAAATATGTTGTTAGACACTTTAGACACTACTCCTGAATAGTTCCGAGCCTGTTCCTTGTGGAAGCTTTCCTGGCTGTACCTGACCTTCAGTCCTTGTTTGTTGTATTATTGTTCAGTGTGTGTTGTCATATAAAACTTCTAATCAGAAAAAAAATTGTGGGGTGTTCAATGTTTCCCTAACCTAAACAAGAAAACCTAGAGTTAAAATTCCTTGGCATAACTTGTTAATGATTGTTAAATAGTTAATGTTTTCCTATTTCGGGAGCTTTTACATTGTCCTGAGGGAAAATGTCTAGTATCTAAATGCATTAAGGAAAAAGAATTAAGTGACAGTTGGAATTTTAGGATTCTTGAAGGACCAGAAAAGGTGAGGAAGGCATTATCTTCCCAATCAAATTATTCCACACAGGTGGCCTAAATGCAAAGATACACTATGCCTAAGTCTTTATCACTAAAAATAAATTATTTCATCCAAGTTCTCTGCAAAACTTTCATCTGTCATCCCCCAAACCTCTCTTGTTTCATTTTTTTAATTAAACAAAGACAGGAACATGATTCCTTCCCCATTAGAAAAATACCACCACCACAATTTACATCCATGACTTTTACACTCACTCTAAATGCTTTATCTTAATTGTTTTGGAGTCTTTTAAATTAAAACATGTATAGTTATTGGTAGAGTTTGAAAATTAGATCCTTACCATTGGGCCTCAGGCAAGGAGTTTTCCCTAAAGCAGAGGAGCATGTACACCCAGAGCAAAAGTAATCATCTGGCTAGCTCAGGCCACCACCACTTTTTAGCTTAAATCCTTCCTCCTCAAATTGCAGTTGCATCAAAATCACCTGGGAGTTTATAAAAATGCAGAATCCCAAACTCACACCAAGCCCACTAAATCAGAATTTGAATTTTAACAAGATACCCAGATGATTTTTGTGCCTATTAAAATTTGAGAAGCACTGTCTTAAAGAACAGGTTTGTCCACATTGTAGTGACAGTGAGTAGATTCCCAGACCTAAGGGATTTGAATTTGGGGGCATCTTTACAGATTAAGATGCTCCATTGTAGTAGTCTCAGTATCTAGTAGAGATAGAGTATAGAGAAAGCAAGCCCAAATGTTACAAGTTCCTGATTAAGAAATAACACATGTTACTTATGCTCACATTCCATTAATGAAAACCTAATCACATGCCCATATCTAACTAAAAGCAAGGATAGGCTATATAGTCTAACCAGACAGTTGTACATTTGGATATATTCCTTTGACTATAGCAGAAGGTCAAATGTGTTTGATGAACAGCTGTCAGTGTCTTCCAAAGTGGGCTAGACCAAAAGAAGGTCAACATTACAGTCATCCAAATGAAAGATAAAACTGTTCAATTTAGCCTTCATGGCATTTTCTTAGTTATTGTATGTAGACATTTGTATTCTGCATTTAGTAGGTTTCGCCTATACCCATTCTAAGATGCACCATAGTTTCCCATCTTCTTAAACCCAATACTACATCTTAGTGTGAATAAGACTCAACTTCTTCCTTGAAATCCAATTTTCAAATTTCAGTTGTACTACTTTCTTGTGTGTGATCTTAAGCAAATCATTTCATTCAATGGGTCTTAGCTTCATTGTATAAAATAGAGACAATGGTGATATCAACTTCATAAAGTTACTGTGAAGATTAAATAAGGTAATGTACAGAATGTACATAGTATAGTGCAGGACAAACAGGAAGCACTCAATAAAAACCAGGCCATCAGACTTGGGATAGAGATTACATGTGATTATACATGACTTTGTAAAGCATATAACATAATTCCTGGCACATGGAATGTGCTTAGTAAATGATATTTATTGTTATTAAAAGGTTGAGGCTAGAGGCCAGAGACAAACTTAGTGACTTTCCAATTATTTCACAGACAGCACTGAGAAGAATATGTCATCTTACCAAAATGCAGAAACTAAATGAATGTGCTCTATGGAATTGTAGACTGTTATGAATATTTTTCTTATACCCTTATAAATATCAGTCGTAGTGTCTCCCTATCTCTGGTGTACAGAACTCTGACATCCTCCATCAACTAGTGTCAGAGAGGAATATAAATGATCTTCATTCTGTAGGGGTGGAGAGAAAACTCCCTCTGCATCCTCTGAAGGTTCACTGAAAATGAACTGACAAAAAGCAGACTGACAGAAGAGAAAAGCATAATTATGTTCAACATGTATAACATGGAGGAATCACAGTAGAATTATTACCCAATAACTCAATGAGATCCAGATGCTTATAGATCCTTTTTATAGGATAAGGGGAGTTGAGAGTGTTAGAATGAAGGATTCTCATGATAAATAAATGAGCCTAAAGAACAATGGCCTAGGAATAATTTTCTCCCAGCTCTAGGGGAGGTGGTGAGAAAGTGAGGGGCAAAACTTCACTATATTAAAAAAACTCATTAAGCAGATAAAGTACCCAAGATAATCTCTCAGAATTGCCTTCAAAAGAATAGGGAAAGGGGATCAAAAAGACAGGGAGGCAAAGAAAGATCAGAGGGAGCCTTTGAGGCTGCTTCTGTAGTTCAGCATGTCAAAGCACAGTATTTTGAGGCATCATTTTCGGATTCCCAAAATTCCTCTGTCCGAAACTTCCCTACAAATTTCATACATTACAAGTCAGTGGCTGCAAAGGAAAAAATCAGTTTAGTAGCTGAGTGGCAAAGGATCCCATTAAACCAGTCTCCCATATCTTGGAGTAAGCTAGTCCAATTAAACAACTCTACCTCAATTCAAAATGTAGTCTCTACAGGGCTCTCATGTAAGTTTAATCTCTCCATGGCACAGTCAAACAGATTTCTGATAAGAGGCACATCTATGGAAACAGAAGAAAAACAAAGGTTAATGTCTAGAGCACTCTACCAGCTAGTTTCTTTAGAGTCTGGAGGGCAGTCGTTTGAGAAGATATTTAGATTTTTGATTGAAAGCATCTATAGTTGGTGCAGAAGCATGTCATCATGATCTGACAGATTTTCCTGGACTATAGTTTGCATGTCACAAAGTTTGTCCAAATAAAAACTATTGTGATTTTTCTTTACAGCCAAGTTGACCATCTTTGCCTCATAGGTCTCAGGGATTATAAAAAAAGACAGTTTTAATTTCTAGTGATTCTAGATCAGAAGGGTGGGAAAAAAATGAAAATGTTAGTTTGGAGACTGGTGGTCAGATATTAAAAGATACTAAAAATTCAAAATTCAGTCCAGATTATAATAACTCAAAAACAATGGATAGAGTAGAATCTAATATCAAGTGTACTGTGGTTTTATTCCAAACATAATTTGCTCTCTAGTTTCCTCATTTATGACAAACATAATCACAATAATACCAATTGGTTGGTAAAATGAGATTGGCCTCATTTACTTGGACTTAATAATATGCATAAGTTGTTATAAGAATAGTCATTGATCATATAGGCTTTTTAAAATTTTGAACAGTTTTTTTTTTTTAATTTCAGATTAATGTGAGGGTACAAACGAATAGCTTACAATGTTAGCATTTGTTAGGTAGAATCCCTATCGCAGTTGTGCCCCACACCTAAGACACATGTCATATACATTTACACTGTACCCAGTAAGTGGAATCACACCAATCCCCCTCACTCCTCCCCTCTTCTCCCTCCCTACTTCCCCTCCCCCCATATAGGCTTTTGTGAAGTTGGCTTTGCTGAATTTTTTTTAAAAAACTTCCGATTAATTAGAGGGACTTTATCCAGCAAACGCAAGCAGTGTAACCTGGCTCTTTGTACCTTCAATTATTTCCTAACAATAAAAAAATTAATTAATTTAAAAAAACTTTGATTGATCTCTTAAAGTTGCCTTCAAAAAAAAACGATGAAAAGTCTGTGTGGGGGGACAACTCCCAGTCTCCTCTATTCTCTGGTGGTTAATCTTTCCTGGTTATTTAATAAAAACTCCTGGTAAGGGGGTCTTAAATAATTGCATTCCTTTTGGAGAGAAGTTTTCATAACCAGGTAAGAATATTTCAAAGAGAGTAGTATAGAGAGACATAAAGGCCAAGGAGGGTCAAAGAGGGACCTTGAGACTGGTTCGTTAGTTTAGCCTGTCAAATCACAACATTTAGGGTATCATTTTCTGAGTCCCAACAATACAAACCATAATGTTGCTGCAGTTTTATTAGCCAGTTATAATGGTTCCATGTTCCAGAGGAATAAAACTTCCATCAGAGACTCAACTCAAACCCAGCTTACATGAATGCCAGTGCTTGACAGAATAATGAGAATTGCACGAACAAAACAAAGCAGGAAAACCTGTGAAAGCCACTAATCTCCTTTTCCTCCTTGGTCCTTAGTTACTCATTGAATTCAAGCAACAAAGTATATCTCTGATCAGGAAATGGGGTTTCTATTATGACCCACCTCTTACATTGTTATACTGTGTATATATATAATCCTTCACAAGTTACAAAGTACCTTCATGTACATTGATAGTTTCAACAATTCTAAAAGCTATTATTAACTCCATTTTACAGATGAGGAAACTAAGAGTAAAGAGGTAATGATTTTCCTTAAGTCATGCAATTAGCAAGCAATCTAAATTCATCTACCGAGTAAAGGGCTGCTACAGCCTGGATTTAAAATCTTTATAGTGAAATTATGCATTTGCATCATCATATTTATGTTTTACCACAATTTACAAGGTTTTCCTGGTATAGGTGTCCAACCCAAGTTGAGGTCTGTGAATCTTGAGCCTATCTCCAAATTGATGAGACTTGCAGCATTTGAATTCTTCAGTTTTTTCATTCTGTTCCCACTCGAGACTGGAAGCTAAGCCATAGATGTGCAAAATATTCCAGAAAGGAATATTTGTTCTATATCTACAGAACACACTGATCTCCCATGGTAGTGTTCACCTTCTACTTGACTTGGTTTAGAACCCTGAATTCACATCTTTTGTCTATGAAACACGTACAATTTATTTTGGCTTTTTCTGGCTTCAGTTTTCCCCCACTGTAAAATTGAAATAATGGTGGTATCCACTTCATAGGGCTATTGTAGGAAATGAAATAATGTTTGTACAAACCCAAGTATATATTATTCAACCAATAAATGTAATGATGTAATGATTGGAATGGGAGTACTCATTATAATTAAAATTTCCAGACCATTCCCTTCCCACATCCTATCAAAACATTTATCCAATTTCTCCTCAAGGCCCTATCAGCTTACTTGATTTCTTGAACCACCTCCTAACCTGCCGATGATAGTTTAATTCACTACCCACTGCCATTAGATAATATATATACATTTTGACAAAATACTTGAAATACATATCTCAAAGAGTAATAAAAATGAAAGGTGTGTACCCCCAAAGAAAGATATTTGGGAGATAATTTTATGTTGGCTACTCCACTTTCTGTAAGCAGACCCTTACTCTATCTGGTATAGAACCAAACCTGACTGGTTGCATTTGGCTCCAAATGTAAAAGAAAAAGAGGAAAGGATGGATTTTGCAAGGGATTTCAGAAATTGACTTTTGAACCAAGCCATTCGAACATGTTACTTTTTAAAAGAACAAAAGAACACAAACAAACAAACTTTTGTAATTCCAACCTCCCTAGTTCCCTGCCTCCCTGCATCTTACCTCTCCATCCCACAACACAAACACACATAAAGAAAATATCTCTGGACACCAGGTAAGCTGTATAAAACATCATAACATTCTGTTACAATGAGGCCAAAGATAAACATTGTATTTTGTTGTAGTCAAATGCATTTGATAAGAAAATGCACGAAAAATGGAGCACAGATCTTCTCAGAAACATACAAAACTATTTCTGTGCCTTTAAAAAGCTGAACATAGAACAAAAAAAGTCAGAATCTTCTCTTCATGGAAATATTGCATTTACCATGGCTATTTTTGAACACCATAATGGCCCATAAGAAGTAATTAAATCTTTTAGATGTAAGTTGATCTTTTCCAGAAGAGCAGAAACCCCTGGCTAGGGTATCTTATAGTTGTAGATGTTTACATTTCAATCAGACACTGGTAAAGCTTTTTTGTATAAGACAAAGGGATGTATCATATGTTTTCCAAACAAAATTGACAACACAGAACACTACCCTATTCCTAAATGTGTAATCTCTTCAAGGAGTGTTTGTTATTCTTGCTAACATCCCAACGAACCCAAATCTGAATCCTCTTGGCTGTAAGACAGTACACCCCTTCCAAACAAGAGATAATTTTACCTAAGAAAATGGAATTGTCCATGGATCTGGCTGAGATATTCTTTACAAGTCAGAAGAATTAAGTCAGGCAATAAGATAATTCAGAAATTTTTAAGTACAAACCAGAGCCAGCTTCACCAGGAACTAGCTGTCTATATTTATAATTCCTCATCAGCTTACCATATAGTATCAAAATTCATTCCTTTGCAGTAAGACACAGAAGGTGCTAGTTAAAAGGTATTGCCCTCTAAAAAAAAAATGAGCATGCATACACTAGCATATAGTGAAGGAAGCTTAAGTGAGTACTTTGATAGAGCCAGATGCTTTGGGTGTAACTATACCAAAGGAGAGTAGGAATGAAGCAGGTCCTGGTCTCTGGAGTTGAGGGTGGAGTGAAAGGAGTAGCAGGCATTGGGAGAACTTGTAGGAGAACATAAAATCACATCGACACTAAACAGTTTTGCTAAGATTCATCCCTCTGGGCTTTCCCCATATTTAAAACATAACACAATGCCTCCTTATTTTATACTAGCCCCCGGAAGACCCTAAATGATAACCCAGTATTACCTAATCAGCCTTATCTGGTAACTATGAAAAGCAGAAAAAGGTAGACACTAAAGAAGATGAGAATTTACAGAAGATATGGAGATAGAAGAGAATACTTTTGTCTCACTCTTGACATTGCTTTCTATCACTCTACCTTCTCAATTACTTCTTCCCAGGGAGGTGATATTTACCTGAGTGGTGAATATGGTCAAAAAACCTATCCCAGTTGTCTCAGATCCTTATCTCCCCTTATTCTTGAGAGTGAGATTCTCTACAGAGTGTGTGACCTGTTCCTAGAGCAGAGAGAGAGGTTTTGCTTGTTTGTTTTTTTGTGACAGAATCTCACTTTATTGCCCTAGGTAGAGTGCCGTGGCATCACACAGCTCACTGCAACCTCCAACTCCTTAGGTGATTCTCTTGCCTCAGCCTACTGAGTAGCTAGGACTGCAAGCACCCACCACAATTCCCAGCTATTTTTTTTTTTGTTGTTGTTGCAGTTTGGCTGGGGCTGGGTTAGAATCCACTACCCTTGGTATATGGAGCTGGCACCCTACCCACTGAGCCACAGGTGCCGCCTTAGCAGAGAGTTTTTACAGGAACATAAATATCCATGGGGAGGGGATGGACAATAGGATGATCTAGATTCAGTGGATTAAGTCTAGGATGCAGTGTTAGGAAGTTCAATTATCCATAGATAAAAGCTACATTTGTATCACCTTAATTAAGAAAAAGGGGCTATTTCATTTCCCATCCATCTTACTTTTTGTTTTTCTTAAATATTTGTTAGTTTGCAATATTACAGTGTTATTTATTGGACCTCCTCCAGTCCAAACACCTGATGAAGTAGACTGAGAATACAAAGAACTAGAATTAACAGGCTAAAAATAACAACAGGAGGACCTCTGGATGGGACCAGGATACATGGTTATAGGACTTGGACTTCAGTCTACAAACAGGATATTTTGAACTTGATGGTCTATAAGGGCTTACACTGGACCAAGAGTCTAGTGTATATAATTACACAATTGGCTTTTAATTGCACAGAACCAAAACTCTCTTGATGAAAAATTCCTCCAAATTGAATTGATGTTTACAGATAATGAACTCCAGATATCTGGATAGACTGGCACTTCTGGCAAGGCTAAAATCAAGATTCCGTTCATCCGTCAACTTTCCTTCAACTAATACTGAGTCTTTCGAAATTTTGAGTACTGAATATGAATAATGTGATTTTACATGGGACAACTTCCCCCAGAGACTATGGATTGGCTCATGTACTGATTATTTCAACATAACAAATTATCCTAAAACACAGTAGCTTAAAATGAAAAAAATATATTATCTCACAGTTGCTGTGGGTCAGAAATATAGGTACAGTTTACCTGGATTCTCTGTCTCCTGGTCCTTCACAGGTTGCACTCAAGGAGGTGGCCAGGACTGTAATCAATCATCTTAAGGCTCCAAGAAGGGAGGATCTGCTTCCAAGCTCAATCACATGGCTGTTAGCAGAATTCAGCTCCTCAAAAACTGTTGGACTGAGAGACCCATCTCTTTCTGGCAAGTTCCTTGTCATATAGACCTCTCCATAGGGCAGCAGCAGGTGGCTTCATCAGCATAAGCAATGAAAAATTGGAGACTTGGCATTGAACTAATACAAATTCTGAGGCCCTGAAGAAACTACAACCATTCCAGTAAAAGGCAGCACAGACCAAAACTGCTTATGAATCCAAAGTCTGCACAGGCCTTCAGAGCTTTTCTCATAAAGATTGAGTACAATAAGAAGCTAGATTCTTTGAACTTTCCCTCACAAGAAAAAGGAAACTTTATTTTGAACTTTAATTTCCTTGGACTTAAAGAAATTTGGACTTTCATTTCTGTGGACTTCACCTGAAAATTACAAAGAAATTTGAACTGTAATGTCCCCCTAGAAATGTGATAAAAAGATTATATGCAAGGAAGTGGCATCTTATTGCTACACACTATTATTATAGTGCTTTTATGTTGTCCTTTGATCTTATTGTACATCCTCCAATAGGCTACCTATGACAATGTAGCTGGACATCACTTGAGAAGGGAAATAGAGTAGGTAACAAATTTCCATCCTTGGTCAATGTGTGGTCTTGATGTTAATTTAGTTAATATAGTCTTCAGGCACATTTCAAAGCCTCTGCTTATACCACCATGTATACTGCCCATCAGCAGTCCTAGTGATTACTACTGAGGGAATAGGCTCATGAAAGTGAGAGCAGGACTGTCCTCATAAACTTCTGACTATCTCCCTAATGGAGATGGTTCAATGATTAAGCTCAGAAAATTAAGAGAAAAATAACCCAAGAACTATTAGGATATACTCTTCTTCTCTACTCCATATGTTTCTTTCCATGTAAAGTGTATGATATTCCTATGGAGAGAAGGGTTAGGGCTGATAAACCTGGAACAAGGAACTGGGACATGGATAGCTCTGTCAATACTGATTCCTCTTAAAATATGGCTGACTACAGAGGAGTTTCATTCCATTCTGATTTCTGCCAATTACAAGAGGGGTCTGGCCCTATAAGCATATCCTGCAGTATACAGGACAGACTATGACCAAGGGGGTTAAGTGTCTCTAAAACAGAGCTACAATGCTAGAAAACCCACCTGCTCATAAATATAAACTGTCTCCTCCATCCTATCCTTTATCCACATCAAAAGTGATATTTTAGACTCTATTTTGAGATTCCTTTGAATTTTTCAATTGTTCAGAACTCAGGCAAATGAAAGTGTTGTGTTATTGGTTGGCCTTCCACTTGCTCACAAACAGAAGTGGTCAAGATATGAAGATAAATTTGCTTCTCAAGATGATAGGGATTGGACAATTTCACTGAGAAAGGGGTGGGAAGGCCATGCCCAGGCCAAAGACAATATGAAAATCTTTGGGATGGTAGGGGTGGAGAGTTACCCTAAACAGGGAATAGGACTCCCAAAAGAGAGATGAGTCTTAACCACTTAGCTAAGGGCCTGCTATTATCCCCTCAAAATAGTATAACTGTTCTCAGAACTTTACTTTGAAACTTAAAAATCCGTTTAAATCTACAAACGCCTACTTCTAAAAATTCACCTGATTAACAATGTCTGAAGGCTGAAGCAGAACTGAGTGACTGTGATAAATAGCGATATGATCAGAGGCTCATTTGCTCTCACAAATTCCTTACAGTCTTTGGGAATTTGCCTGATATGGGGGAACATGAATTTGTAAATAGTGCCTTTCTCTGGGTCTGGAAGAATTTCCAGCATTTTCTTTATTCTTGCTGACATTTCCCCAATAATTTATGAGCTTCCCTTGATATTTGGAAGGATCAATAGCTGAGCGTGTCTTTGGGAACTAAGTGACAAAACAGCACTAACATGCTCCAATGAGAAGCACCACATTTCTCTTGTCATGGTCAATATTTCAGGCTGGTGAAACATAAAGGTGAGTCTTTCCTTGTGTATGCATATCTCTGTCTTTTCAGATAATCTGAAGCATGGATTCCTTCCTAACGGCCAAGGGGGAAGCACTTTTTCCAAAGAGCTAAGAAACTGCATTGGGGGTTATAAAAAGCCCTCTTAAAGGCTGCTATGGAACTAAAGAGTGAAGATATGGGCTTCATTAGTTAAATAACTTGGGGGTTTTAGTGTGCCCATCATCATAATAGTATTCATTGTTCCTGATAGGTAAGATTTTATTCCTCACCCCCTCACCCCTTCTTGGTTTCCAATGTCCTTTACATCTCTTTATGCCCATGTGTGTACATTGTTTAGCTCCCAATTATTAGAGTGCATGTGGTGTTTTTCAATTACTTAGATACTTCACTTGGGATAATGGTCTCCAGTTTCATCCAAATTGCTGTAAAAGGCATTAATTCATCCCTTTTGTGGCTGAGAAGTACTCCATGGTATAAACAGACCACATTTTGAATCTACTCATGAATTGATAGAATGTGGATTGATTCCACATTTTTGGAATTGTGAATTGTGCTGCAATAAACATTCAAGTGCAGGTGTCTTTTTGATAAAATGACTTATTTTCCTTTGGATGGATACCTAGAAATGGCATTGGTGGATCAAATTATAAGTCACATGTATTTCTTTAAGGAATCTCCATACTGTTTTCTATACATGTTATACTAATTTGCAGTCACATCAACAGTGTGTAAGTATCCCTATTTCTCTGCATCCATGCCAACATCTATTGTTTTTTTTTTTACTTTTTAACAATGGCTATTCTGGTAGGGATAAAGTGGTACCTCACTGTGCTTTTAATTTTCAATTTCCTGATGATTAGTGACATTGAGCATTTTTTGATACACTTATTGGCCATTTTTCTATCTTTTTTAGAAAAAAAATTCTTTTCATTTCTTTTGCCCACCTTTTAATGGGGTTGTCTGGATTTTTTTTCTTATTGATTTGTTTGAGTTCTTTGCAGATTCTGGATATTAGTCCTTTAACATATGTATAGTTTGTGAATATCTTCTCCCATTCTGTAGGTTTTCCATTAACTCTGTTCATTCCTATGCTGAAGTCTTTTCAACAACAGGTCCCATGTTTTTAAAAAGTTCATAAATTAAACAAAAATGGGCAACAGACATGTATAGATATTTATTCAAGAAAGATATGCAAATGGTCAGTAAGTACATACAAAGATGCTCAACACAATTAATTATTAGAGAAATGCAAATCAAAACCATGATGTAATACCTCTACATGCTCTTTAGAATGGCTATTACTAAAAAAAATAAAATAAAATAGAAATAAACACACACACAAAAAAAATCCCAATAAATAACAAGTGTTGGTAAGAATATCAAAAATCGTATACATTACTGGTGAAAATTTGCAATGGTACAGTGCCTGTATAAAATAGTGAGGTGGGTCCTTAAAAAAATAAAAATAGAATTAACATATGATCCCACAATTCCACTTACAGATATATACACAAAAGTATTGAAAGAAAGGACTGGACCAGATAGTTGTATAGCCATGTTCATTAGCAACATCATTAAGCAATAGCCAGCGACTAATGGATAAACAAAATGTGATACATACACACAGTGAAGTATTATTCCACCTTAATAAGTTAGGAAATTCTGATACATGTTACTATATGAATAAACCTTGTGGACATTATGCTAAGTGAAATAAAACAGTCACAAAACAACATACACTGTATGACTCCACATATGAGGTACCTAGAACAGTCAAATTGATATAAATTGAAAGTGGAATGGGGGTTGTCAGGAGTTTGGGAGAGGGAGGAATGGGAAGTTATTATTTAATATGTAGAGAGCTCTTTTATGTACAGAGTTTTGATCTAGGAAGATGAAAAGATTATGAAGACGGACGATTGGTAATAAAGGTTGCACAGCAATGTGAATATACTTAATTCCTTGAACTGTACACTTAAAAATGGTTCCAATATTCTGAAGCTATAGGCCTTATTGTTGAAATTCTATGAAACATTTCAGCTTTGTTGATAATGAGAAGAAATCATTTGCAATATATGAGGCAGCCCACCCTTTAACAAATGGTTCCAATATGCCCTTTAAGATCAGGAATTCATAAATTTTCTGTGTTTTAAATATAAACACCTTGCTTGGCAATCAACCATACATGAAAAAATTGAGACCCTAGCTTATGTTCAAGAATCAAATTTGTCCTAGGAGAGAGCTCAGAAAATGAGATGAATAAATGTGAGTGTATAGAAAGGCTTATAGCTTTAAGAGCCAGCTTGTATCTATGCACATAAGTCAAAATAGTTGACTTATGTTGCCAATAGCTTACATACTGCGTACTACAAGTTCACACTGATAGATAGAAAAGCTTCTAAGAGCAAGCAGGGAGAAGAAAATTTGAAAACTAGAAAATAAAGTAGATTCTGTTAAATATAGTTAAACACAGATAGCAAATTAGGAGCCTGGACTCAAAAAGGTTCAGAGGCCAGAGAACACAAAGAAGGTAGTCAACATAGAGAGCAGAGATGGATTGAAACATAGGCATAAGCATAGTGTGACAAAGTTTGGGTAGGAGGAACAGTAGTCCTAAACTGTCATTGAATATCAGGACATGGTCATCACTCTTAAACTGTGCCATTGGTGAATCTTAATCTGTCTCCAAAACTCTGAACCAGGTAAAATGACACAGTGGCAGGAGAAACCATTAAGCATTCCTTAAAAATAACTCCCCAATGTTAGAGAGAAATATTTCAGGCCCACAAGACCACTAAACAAGAAGAGGAGTTGCTATTCTGGAAACAGTCAATTCATATGTGGCTGAACAAGAGTAAACCACAACACTGAGCTGAGTCACCAAAGGGGTTTTCATCATCATCAAGAACTAGGTAGCTGTCATTCCCATGAGTGTCCACTCTGAAGAAACTGAGTGCTTCCAGGCACACCTGGAGATTTCTAGGTCAACAACAGTAAATGTCATTTTTATGACAAATGCACATTTTATGCTTAAAAGTCATTTATATGTTATATGCACATCTCAGTGTCATCTTTGAGCTCTCTTTTTCTCTCATGTTCAATGTCCAGTCTTTCAGCAAAACGTTAGACTCTGCCTTTAAAATAGACTCAGAATCTATCTTCTCTCCATCTGTTTAGCCACCACCCTAGTCCTAACTGACATGATCTCTTGCCAAGTGGACTAGAGTAGCCTCCTGACTAGTTTCCCTGCCTCTACTTCTGCCTCTCAGTGATCTGCTCTAGGGAAAACAACCAGATAGAACAATTTAGAATATAAGTTAGATTATTTACATGATGTGCAAAAAAGGAAATATAATGCAACTGCTAAGATTGCAGCTCTGCAGCTAGACTGCCACAGTTCACATTCCAGCTCCACCATGTACCAGCTGTGTAACCTTGGCCAAGGAACTTAATCTCACTCTGTAACTTTCCCTCATCTTTATGAGTTACTAATTTTTGAGAATTACTGACTTGATAGATTCTAAGAATCTAGAACAGTACCTGGAAATGTAAACATTAGCCATTGTTACCATATCACTCACCTATTTAAGTCACTTCAAAGCATTTCCATGAAAAAAGGGGGGGGTGAGGAAACAAGATGGCTGACTGTAGCCAGCTTTCCACAGAGGCTCCCGTCCAGAAGGAGAGTTAAAGGACAAAAATTTAGCAAGTAACCTGGTGGATCTGAGCTGTGCTAAGAGAGAAGGTTGAAGAATGCATGTCAAACCCGCTAAGGTGAGCTGTGACCACAAGAATACAAACAAAAGGTACAAAATCCATCCCAAGCGGACAGGAGTCCCCTCTCCATGAGAACAACTCAAAGTGCCCCAAAAACAATTGGGCAGAGTTCAAAAGTCCTCCCACTACACTCCATGGGAGAGACCCTCTAAAAACTGGACCTACCTCCCCTACTAGGGTTCCATAGCATTCTCCTGCCAGGCATAAAACAGTATAAAACTGTATATATTCTCTACCTGAAACTCTGAGCTCCCAGCACTCCCCTCCCCTCTCACTCTGAGGTCTGGAGGCCTGTCCCCCAGTTCAGATTCTTGGGTGATTTCTCAA
>CAUYPK010005715.1:0-52507 GCA_963574355.1 Loris lydekkerianus | reverse complement strand
CAGAGAAATGCAAATGAAAACTACTTTGAGATATCACCTAACCCCAGTAAGAGTAGCCCACATAACAAAATCCCCAAACCAGAAATGTTGGCATGGATGTGGAGGAAAGGGCACACTTCTACACTGCTGGTGGGAATGCCCACTAATACGTCCCTTCTGGAAGGATGTTTAGAGAATACTTAGAGATCTAAAAATAGACCTGCCATTGGATACCCAGAAGACCAAAAGTCACAATATAACAAAGACATCTGTACCAGAATGTTTATTGCAGCCCAATTCATAATTGCTAAGTCATGGAAGAAGCACAAGTACCCATGGACCCACAAATGGATTAGCAAATTGTGATACATGTATACCATGGAATATTATGCAGCCTTAAAGAAAGATGGAGACTTTGCCTCTTTCATGTTTACATGGATGGAGCTGGAACATATTCTTACCAAAGTATCTCAGGAATGGAAGAAAAAGCATCCAATGTACTCAGCCCTACTATGAAGCTAAATTATAGCTTTCACATGAAGGCTATAACCCAACTATAGCAGAAGACTATGGGGAAAGGGCCAAGGAAGGGGAAGGGAGGGGGGAGGTTTTGGTGGAGGGAGGGTAATGGATGGGGCCACATCTATGGTGCATCTTAGAATGGGTACAGGGGATTGCACTAATGTACACAGCTATGATTTAACAATAAAATCTTCTTAAAACAGGAAGACTAGTGTTCTATTAATATCTCAACGTAACAGCAAACTGACAGCAAAGAAATTATATTTATACAAATTAACATCTATATAAGTACTATTATGTATAAACACATGTTTAAAGCTCTAAATTACTAGTCTTCAGATGTTGATTTAAGGTAGGGTAAAGTAAAAGGGTTCATGAAAATGGAAGTTTTATACTGTAAATTGAAGTTTAATAGCATATTAAACAATTTTATAATCCGTTCATACCTGATCATAGAGCTGACATAAGTACTATTGATACATACATACTATACTCTGGTGTATAATCATCTTTCAAAAATTTTTCAACTTTTTATTATTGTGAGTACATAGTATTCATATACCTTCACAGGGTACATGTGATGTTTTAATACAAGCATACAATGTGAGTTAATCAAATCAGAATAAGTGGGGTACCCATTACTTCAAGCATTTATGATTTTTTTGTGTTGGGAACATTACATTCAACTCTTTTGGATATTATAAAGTATACCATCCAAACTTATTGTAGACTATAGTCGCTTTTTTCTGCTATGGAATAGTGTTCATTCTATTTAATATATTTTAGGATACAGAAATATGGTCTACCTTCCTAAAAACTACCCTATGAGAAACAAATTTCAAATAACGGTTAGCCTTAGGTGACAATGATTAACTTTTTTTTTTGTTTGTTTTTTTGAGATAGAGTCTTACTTTGTTGCCCTGGGTAGAGTGCCATGGCATCACAGTTCACAACAACCTCCAGCTCTTGGGCTTAGGCAATTCTCTTGCCTCAGCCTCCTGAGTATAGGCGCCCACCACAATATCCAGCTATTTTTTGTTGTTGTTGTTGTTGTTGCAGTTTGGCCAGGGCTGGGTTTGAACTTGTCACCCTCGGAATATGGGGCCGACGCCCTACTCACTGAGCCACAGGCCTGCCAGACAATGACTAACTTAAACATGCAAATAATGATAATGGCAACTAGCCTTTTATTAAGCACTTACTATTTCCCAAATACAATGCTAAGCAGTATAAACATAACCATTCAACATTCCTACATAAATTATATAGGTTTTGGACTATTATTCTTACCAAAATGTTAACATGAAGGCTGAGGCAGACATGGATTGCCCATGTCAGGCAGACAGGAAAGTCTTGTGTTGTACCCTGGCACAACAATTTTAGAGCCTCAACTCTTAGCAACTAATTCTTGCACAAGATGCATCTATATGAGAGCCCTGAAATTAAGCAAATTGTCCAAAAAGAGTATCAGAAAACAAAATTCTTGAATCTTTAGAATTCTTTTTACTTTACCATTTTACTTTTAAATATTTTCAAGTAAAATTTTAAGTATGTCTTAGATATATATCCAGAAGACCAAAAATCACATAATAAAGATATCTGTACCAGAATGTTTACTGCAGCCCAATTCATAATTGCCAAGTCATGGAAGAAGCCCAAGTGCCTACTGAACCACGAATAGATTAATAAATTGTGGTATATGTACACCATGGAATATTATGCAGCCTTAAAATAGATTGAGATTTTACCTCTTTCATGTTTACATGGATGAAGCTGGGGCATATTCTTCTTAGCAAAGTATCTCAAGAATGGAAGAAAAAGAATTCAATGTACTTAGCCCTACTATGAAATATAGTTCTATCTAACTAAAATATAGCTTTCATATTTCATAGTAGGGCTGAGTACATTGGATTCTTGGGCTATAACCCAATTATATTCCAAGAATATGGGAAAAGGGGATAGGGAGGGGAGAGGGGAGGATGGGTGCTGGGAGGGTAATTGGTGGGACCACACCTACAGTGTGTCTAACAAGGGTACATGTGAAATTTACTAAAAGTAGAATATAAATGTCTTAATACAATAACTAAGAAAATGCCGTGAAGGCTATGTTAACCAGTTTGATGAAAATATTTCAAATTGTATATAAAACCAGAACATTGTACCCCACAATTGCATTAATGTATATAGCTATGATTTAATAAAAAAAATAAAAATTAAAAAAAAAATTCTAAGTATGTCTTGTCCTCACAGGGTTTTAGAGCTAGTAGGGATTTTGGATACAGATAAAAACATAGATTACCAAGATTATTTGGTAGATTTGGTTTGCCTTTTGGCGTATTAGTCCTATCTCTGAAATTTATGCCCATTGCTTGTTCTCCATAAATAAATTCCTGAATAAGTCACATCAAGAATATTACCAACAACTGAGACAAAAGCACCTGGCAAACAGATTCCTTGGACTTACAGAAATGCTTTTTCCCTAATAAGAGAACTGCCTAACAAATTTCAATGATACAAATATACAAAAAGGATAAACCACTAACCATTTAACCTACATAAAATTTCTTCAGTGTTTAAAGTTTCTAATAGGAAAGGTTTTTGAAACTAAAATCTATTATACAACGCCCATTTCTAACAATATTACTGAGGCCTAATTAACACCATACCTAAGTTCTAAACATTTTTTTCAATAACATCCATTTCATTTTTGAAGCTGTCATACACATGATATAAATATATTAAGTAAAAAAAATTCTCAACATCTGATAAACTACTTTTGATTTTGATTTAAAAAAGAAGCTTGATGAGTCACTGTCCCATGAAGTTTAAAATTATGTTCTAATTACAGTTATCTATTTGAACAACAAAGTTAATTCTGTAACATGAAGCATTAGAATACACTGATTGTCTCAACTCCTGCTGATAGACTCTTTTAATTATGCATTTATAGTCGGGCAAATGAGCACAAGACTTCTGTTCCTACTGTGCTGCCAAACCTCTTAGAAAGGAATTCTGTGTTATATAGTGAAGAAAACCAAAGTTCTAAAAACACACTTATAATGAATATATTAATTTTAAGCTAAGTATTAAAGTTTAGACTTAGAATCATCTCTAGCTGTACATATAATCTTAAATTAGCTTAAGAAATGTTCATTGAGACACTTGGGCATAATCTAGTAATTGAATCTCTCCCTCACTGACTTCAGTCACAATAGTCAAAACTTAAAAAACTCAAAAACTTTTAACTTGAACTTGAGTTCAACAACTATGGTATTTCCAAACTAAATTATTTTTCGATAGTTAGGTTAGTTTTATATCTGGTTTCGTTGAAATCATCACCTAAGAAAGTCTCTATAGACAGCAGGCCTTCAACAAATGCTTATTAAATTAAGCAGAATGAAATAAGTTGCTCAAAGAACTTATTGTTTTACACAAAATAATTTCTGAATTAACAGAATAGTAATTATCTCCTACAGATACAACGCAGACAAGACTCCCAGCTATAACATCCTTCTAAATTTCATGTATTGATTCCACTAATTTAACTAATTACTGTTATGTCAAAATTAAACTTGCAGAGCCCCAGTCCTAGTCAAATAACACTGATTTGTCCAAATGATGACCAAAGTAACTTCTGTAGATCTGAGTTGGTTATAGAATGCAGAGACAATTTGGAACAAAACTGGTTGGAAAGCTGAATATTGATATCATTATTAAGGGTGAAAAGACTAAATCAAGTATGTTCTCAATTTCCCATGAAAACATAAAAATAATCAAGTGACTTTTAATTTTATTTCCCAATGAATTTCAAGATCAATGGCTAGGCTAATGTTTAAACAAAAACAGTAAGGAGAGAATACAGGACCCATGGGGAATCCTTTTTAGAAACTTTGGGCTGAGTTTCTTTTGAACCACCACCCACATAATAGTAGTTACTGCCCATGAAAGCCTGAAGTATTTCCTCATAGCGTTAATAGAATCTCTTTTCACTAATTCATACTTGAAATTTTGTACACTGGGTCTTACTCTCTCTGCCATCTAGCAGACACCAGAAAAGACGGTAAGAGCAAAGAGGTCAGGAGTGTTAGTTCCTGCCTGTAAGCCTACCACTTCAGGAGGCCAAAGTGGGAGGACTGAGTGTAGGAGTTTGAGAACAGCCTGAGCAATAGTGAGACCCTGTCTCTATAAAAAATAGAAAAAAATCAGCTGGGTGCAGTGGCTCACATCTCTAGCACTACCACTTTGGGAGGCTCAGGTGGGAGTATCACTTAAGCTCAGAAGTCCCAGGCTACAGTGACCTATGCCCACATTACTGGCCCTTTACCTTAAGCAACAAAGTTAGATCTAAAACACACAAAAAGCAAACAGTCATTTTTTATAATGTGATGTTTTAAATCATTAAATTGCAATATTCATACTAATAGTATGCCAAAGAAAGAAGATTTTAAAAAACCAAAACACTTCTTATACCCCCTTTCCATCCCAAATCATCAAAATCTCAATTTCAAAAATTACCTGTTAATGAAATTTATACTCAGATCATCCTGGACAGAATGTTGCCTATATACACTCATTTTACTATTTTTCTTTTGACATAAGCAGTACCATGTATATTATCTAAAAAACTCCAAGAAATATGGAATCAAACTCCTCTCAATGACTCATTAGCATGAAAGTGCCCCCTAAATTCATTATTTACTAGAGCACAGCATCAGATACAAGAACAGTCAGAACTATTAGCATTATTAACAACAAAAATGACACAAGGCATTACTCAGCACTTTATAAAATAACCCAATCAGCAATCTTAGAGGTAGGTATTTATTATTATAATTATCTGTTTCTCATTTAAAAGTGAGATAAATAGGCAGAAGCTCAGTTGTACTCAATGTACTCAGTTAAACTGGCTTCAGAAGACACAATTCCACCTTGGAAGACACTAAAACTATTAAAGAAGAAAGGTGAAATGTAATATGAAAGCCAAAATAGTCGAGATTGCAGTAATTTCAATGATAATAAGAAAAAATGAGATTATTATTTTGAAAAATCCACAGATCTTGACTGTCTCAAGTGAATGTTGTTAACAGGTTTATGTAATGATGGTTTTAAGGAGATGGTAATAAGAGTGGCAGTATATTGTTCACTACACAAAGGCCACATTCTCCTGAGGGAATTCCACTTAAGACAGTAAATCTCACAGAAAATTCGAACCAAAATGATTACTTGTTTTAGAATGAGATTTTTAAATATGAATTTTGAATATTCATTTGCAGACATCCAGAAGAATTTACTACGCTGACTAGCCACTTACTAGCTGTTTACTACTGAACAAAATGTTTGAACTTTAAACATTGATAAGTATAGTATTTACAGCACAGAACTATGTGAATTTTAAACGTGTTAATGTTGGATAGCAGCATTTCATACGTAACTTATGTTACCATGATGTTACTATTACTATAGTTTGGACAGGCTGAAATCTAAAATCAAAGAGTGACAGATGACTATCGGAAAAGGACAACAAATAAAGTGACACAAGTAAAGTTATAATTTAGAAAAATAAAATTGGAAATGTACTTTGGGAATGAAAAGTACTAGCTTAAGCTAATGTATTTTTTAAATAAGTTGATTAAAAAATACGCTGTCAACAAAAATATATTAAACATGTTACATAAAAACATGAAATTATTGTGAAAGATAATTTTTACGGAAAAGCAGCTTTGTGGAGTCACTTGCAATCTTTGTGATTTTAGACAACAGGAGAGCTCCAGCTCAGGTGATCCAAGAACTCAGCTCCCTGCCATCAAAAGGTTGGATTTAAAATGACAATGAAGGAGGATCTTTACAATTTTCTGGAAATAGAAACTATAGCTAGGGCAATTTCACTAGCTCTTCACAAAATGGATTATGAGTGGTAAAGGGAATTTATAAAACAGGAATGAGTTCAAACACTACTTCTCCCATTATGATTTCCCAAGTTACCCTACTTAATCAGAATTCATTCCCCACCCTAACCACCCTTCCTTTGCTTCTAGAAAATTTTATGGCTCTAAAATGATACTTAGTATTATACTCTAATCTTCTATTATATGTAATGGTAAGCTGCAAGAAAGCAAAGATGGTTCCATTTCACTTTCTTGTATTATCCACAAGGCATTTAAAAATGCCTAATCAGAGTTTGGTATGTAATTAATATCATTATAGTTCTCTTCTCCCTGCAGAGATCTGAACTTGTAGTTCTTTTATGGTATTTTCATTAGCTTTTAAAATATTAATTTCGTCATTTGTCTTAATATGTACATATAATAGCTCTATATTCTATAAATGAAATGTCATATACATATGTACTACTGCTTTCTCAACATGTATCCATACTACCAAAATTTACATAATACCAATTCATTTAAAAAGCATTACTTAATCTATAACAGTTGTTTTGTCATTTTGCATTTGTTCAACACATGTTAAACTGCTGTTCTTTAAACCACTTCTTTAAAATATCCACCAAAACGTTTTGCACAGAGTAAGGTATTTAAGAAATACATTTTAAATCTAGATTTAACATAAACTGATAATAGCAAATAACATAAAATATACTGGTTATATGATTACTAAGCTCCTAAGCCATATGGTGCTTTCTTGAGCATTCTACATGTGTACTTTCCTATGTGAGTTAGAAAAAATTATCAAATATCAGAAAAATTCAGGATTTATTTTAAAAACTCAATCAGGCAAGAGCAGAAGACAATATTCCACCTGCCTCTATGAAATTAAAATAAAACACAAAGACACAAAATAAAAAGATGAATCAAGAGTCCAACTACAGGTACAACATCAATTACCTTGAAGGATCCACAAATAGTCTGCCTTACTTCCTCAAGCAAAAGATCATAACCTAATGTTACACATTAGGATTTCATAAGAGAGCAACAGCATGTAGCTCCTTATGTTACAAAAGGAGCTTTTTCCTTGGGGACAATGAGAGAGAAGATAAAAAGAGAAGCTCCATTATTGTAATTGTTACTTTGCAGTATCCTGTTTAGTCTAATACTGTGGATACTTAACATTCTTATGGCCTACATAGTAATTGATAGCTGCCTAATCTTGAACCCACTGGTGATAAATAGTAACAAAAACACAATAATGTCAGAATAATGACTTTAGCTTACGAATGAACATTCGGGAAAATATAACAATGAGTATATAGGAGAGCCATGTTGGTGTAACCCAACTTTGAGATCCTTGGTAAGAAAACAGGCACATAATTTGTAACTTTTCTATTCTGTGGAACTCAGCACAGTGTTGAGCACTTATTAAATATTCGTATTTGCTGACTGATAAGCAGAGTGTTAAGTTTACTCCAAATCCTAAATTATCATTTGCTCACTACAGAGAAGATAAAAAGGATTAAGTAGAAATGAAATACACAAGAGGCTCTCTGCACATTCCGTACCCCTCCCCCACCCAGAAAATGAACAAGGGTGCATAATATAGTGGGCCAGACTCAAATGCCATCCTTATTTTCAGTATTCTGTAACCTTAAGGGATTCATCCATGCAGTATTCATTTAATATTAACTGAGTTTCTACTACACTGAAAGTACTATGGTAGTGCACAAGGTTTATGATGGGTAATTGGACAGATAATCAAGCTTGAGCTTACAAGATAGTAACCACTTGGAATTGAGAGAGTCCAACCAAATTTCACTGTGCTGTATATACACACCAGGGTTGAATGATTAAGGTATTCTCATAACTATTTCTTAAAATCTTATTTCCTCTTTTGTAAAGGGTGACAGGATTAAATTGAAGGATAGTAAAGACAGTGACTAGCTTACCGTACACCTAACTGATGTACTGCGTTCTATTTAATTCCTACTTCTAACCCCTTCATATGTCTTTCTTGAGAGATGCCTTTCCACCTAACAAGAACTTCTATTACACTGCAGAACTTTGG
This sequence comes from Loris lydekkerianus, assembly GCA_963574355.1. Classification (NCBI taxonomy): domain Eukaryota; kingdom Metazoa; phylum Chordata; class Mammalia; order Primates; family Lorisidae; genus Loris; species Loris lydekkerianus. The sequence goes on along the minus strand of CAUYPK010005715.1, from coordinate 44,050 downwards.
CTGTCATGAAGTTGACATAACCAAGCATGAGGGATGTCCCAGTTCCTCAATAAGGAAGCCTTGAAACTAAAGCCATAGTAAAAAATAAGTTAGGAATTAGTCAATGATTGCCCTGGATTAAAAAATATAGGTTCCCAACCCAAAGTACTTGGGATGTAATAATTCTTTTCTTTTCTTTTTTTTTTATATTATATATTTTTTTTTATTACGTTTTTTTCTTAGTGGTGATTTCAACCTTTGAAAGTTTTACAATTATATTTAGAATAATGAAAGTAAATCAAACCCATGGTTAATAGTCTAAATATGTTTACTAAAACATCTGTTCTATTTAAGATATGGCATATTTAGTACCTTAAAGATCATCCTTCTGATTGCAATAGAAACTTACCGTATATACTCGAGTATAAGCCGAGTTTTTGTGCCAAAAATTTGTGCCAAAAAACCCGAACTCCGCTTATACTCGGGTCATACAGGTTATTTGATTTGGTGCGCTTAGCTTGACAGGTAATCAAGCTAAATCACAAAGGTTAAAAATCCTTCAAAACTGGATTCCTCCTCCTCCTCATCTGTATGTCCAAACAGAGCTTCAGCTGTATCTGATGTGAGGGTATCAGCATTTAACCTACTGATTCCTCAATTATTGTAATTGTTTTGGGTATATATTTTTATTTTTGAAACTTACCAGTGGCTGCTGCATTTTCCGCCTCGGCTTATACTCGAGTCACTAAGTTTTCCCAGTTTTTAGGGTGAGATTAAGGGGGTCGGCTTATACTCGAGTATTTACAGTATGTCAGTATGTATAGGTAGTTTGTGCTTTTGAAAGAAAAATCAGTGACACTACGCTATTTATTAACATCTGTACTGGACAATCGTAAGTGCCAATAATCAGATTCTCTTGGCGTCCTGTCTGCTAGAATCTCAGCCACTACCCCTAGCGACAACTCTACATGATTCCCCTGGAGTCTTCAGCTCCTTTTACAATCCAGTGAAGACAATACAGCATGGAATGGGGTCTGGCTTCCCCAGATGACAGGGGTCAGGTGAATGTGAGGCCAAAAATGGATGTCAGGAGACTCTGTAAACCCAGGGCAAACGTGATTTCTTCTTCAATTTTATTCTTATTACTTTGAAAATGTTTTAGAAAGAGACCATTTTTATTTTTAAAATAATGTTAGTAAAGCACTGTTTTACTCTAACACCTATAGGTATATATCTGTATATGGTCATCATTACCACTGTCATGACACCCAGAGAACCTGCTGATTATCATTAAAGGTAGAGGACACGGTTTATTAAGTGAGAAAACATATGTATGGAAAAAAGGGACAAATTTTATGAATCTTTTGTTATTATGTCCTGATACGTGCAATGAGCATATGTGATTGGAGACACCTTGGGGAATTCATATGATGATGACATAAGCAGGCTGATCTACACCTTGAGGCAGGGAAGAAAGGTGAAGTAGTGCCTCTATGAAATCACATCTCTAAAATCGTTGAAACTTATTCCAAAATTCTGATGGGCAGCACTCCCTTTACTTTTAGTTCGCAAATAGATACAAACTTTGACATACTGGCCTGTAACCATTTTATAAGCAATTGACCTCATTGAAGAAAAAATTTTTATTTTGTGAGGCCTCTTTTAGAAAAATGAAGTTTTTCTCTACTTTCTACTATAGAAAAATATTCATACTTTGCACACAAATGGAACCACCTACAAAGTTTGTTCTGGGTCTGCTTCTTTGAAGAAAAAAGCTTCTCAGGACTGCTTCTTATAATGGCGTATGCTGGTATCAAAGTCTTTAGCTATAATCCTAAGGAAATTCTGCCATTGCCATAAAAGTCATCAAATTAACCACTACTCATGTCTTCAATCACTGCCTTGAGCAAAACTTTTTCTTTTATTCCTAAGAAATGAGAGCTAAACATATCCTTCTGCAATACATAGTTTACTGGCTTCTTAGGGACCAAGTATCAAAGTATCTGAGTGCTTTATTTCCATTTTCTCCAGGACATCACCAGTAACTTTTACACACCCCCACACACAAATAGTGAGATACTTTTTGTAACAATTAATAGAAATGTCTCTGTGTTATATGTGCTGTACTTTCTTCTAGGAAATAAGGACAGTATAGATTTTCCTTAAGAGATTTATTATATTAGTTTATAATATACCATATATACTCGAGTATAAGTCGAGATTTTTTCGGCACAAAACCCGAACTCGGCACAAATTTTGTGCCGGAAAAAACTCGGCTTATACTCGAGTATATACGGTACGTTTCTGACAGTATTTAGCTGTTCTGAAACCTGGAAGCTTGGCTTCTTTCTGTATGACTCCTCTCTTACTAAAATCTCTCCACATCTTTTCTCCTTTTTTCTGACCCAAGAAGAACTAACCTTTGATGGATTGAATGGAATACCCAGGTATGATGAGCCTCGGAAACCACAGCGATTTAGATTTGATCCTAGAAAATAAAAATATACTTAATTAAAATACATCTTATTTTGTACAGGTTCTAAAGCAGATGTACAATCTTTCAGAATCAGAGCCTTCAGTACCAAAGCTTTGTCACTATCTCCATTTTCATGTTAGCTAATGTTTAGTCCTCACCATGTGAAGGTCCATTCAGGTGCTTTAAGGAAACCTCTTAATTTAATTTCTTCACCAGTCTTAGACAAAATAACCCTCTCCTATCTTGTACTTTTGACTTATATCCTACCTCACTGCCTACAGAATCCTTTTGGACTTCTATAAGACCATTTTTTGTGTTATCAACATATTCATTCCCCCATCCATAGAACAGAAAACGTAAGCTCAGAGGTTAAGTGACATGTTCAAGTTAACAACTAATAATGCAACAGGGCCTAGAATCCTAACTTACCACTTACTTTTTACTTCTTTACTTTCATTGCTTCTTTACTTGCAAGCAAACTAAAACTACAAAGCTGCAGAGAAAATAAGCACTTAAACTTGATAATTTATGGGATCTATTAAGAAACAGATACCATATTTACTTTCATTTAAAGTAAGAAAGCCTCAGAGTTCCCATGACAAAATTTGTATCTAAAAGAAAACCATCCATGATTAACAGATCACCTGTTGCACTGAATCAGAATATATAATACACATATCAAAGAAAAGAAAGCAGAAAACTGTATTCTAATCTTGCCTCTAGCATTAATTAAGTTGTATTACTGTGAACAAATTACTATTCTCTCTCCACCTTAATATCCTCACTTATAAAGTGTTGGCCTATAATATTCCTCACTCCATTCTCGCTCTAAAATTATCTGGTTGTACCTCTGGTCAAGAAGGTATCTGGTCCCTTGTATTTCCTAAATACCTCCTCCTGAGGAGAACAGCCTTATCCTCCAAGTCTCACTCATTAATAGGAAACCACTAGGGTCTTTACAGTCCTGGAGGTAGACGGGAGCCTGGGTAAATTCTGATCAAATATTCACAATGTCCTTAAGGACTGTCCATAAGTCTCCACTGGGGACCTATCTACTTAAACAGTGAAGCAACTCTGAGTCCCAGGCTTCAGTCTAACTCTATCTCCTAACATCTGTGTGAGGCTTCAGGCAGGTCTCTTAATCACTTTGCTTCTTTTCAGTCAGGCTAATTAGGTGAAGAACAAATTTGATAGTGTATTTGGCAGTGCTTTAAAACTTATGAAACAGTAAATAATGTAGACCATTATTTCTGCCATTAGCAGAAAATATCAGTAGGTATGTAACCACGTAACTTTTAGTTTTTAATTGTTTATTTTTGTTATCTTTTGAAGAGAAAATAAACTAAGGCTTTTTCTGTTTTGAAACTAAATACAGAACATATTGCCACCCCTACCTCTGCTCCCACCTGCTTCTCCCACCACAAAGATGTCTGCATCCTTTCAGAGTCTTTCCTACACATTTATAATCATAGGTTGTTAAAACAAAATATCTGTGTATATGGTTTCATCATTTAACCATATGTGATAGACAGTTCCATGTCAGTACAAACCTTATATAGATCTACCCCATTAAGATCTACTCCAGTTTATTCAACTGTTTCACTTTTGATATTATTTTGTTGCTAATTTGTTACCATTATAAACATCACCAAAACAAATATTTTTCTAGGCATATTTTTTGTGTACATGTAACAAATCACCACAAACTTGGTGATTTAGAGCAACAGAAATTTATTCCCTCACAGTTGCAGAGCAGAGTTCAAAATTAAGGTGTTAGTGACGCTACTTCCTTCTGGAGGCTCTGGGGTAGAATGGTTTCCCTGCTGCTCTCCTAGCTTCTGATGCCTGTGGGTGATCCTTGGCTTCCCCTAGCTTGTTGATATATTTCTCAAATTTCTGTCTCTGTCTTCACAAAAACATCCCCCCGTATTCAAATCTTCCTCTCCTTCCTCTTGTGAGGGTACCAGTCATTGAATGTAGGGCCCACGAAACCCAGGATATTCTCATCTTAACATCCTTAATTACATCTGCAAAGACCTTTATGCCAAATAAGGTCACATTTTGAAGTTCTAGGTGAACATTTCTTTATGGGGCCACTTTTTAACCCATTACAGAATACAAAAGAATAAGTCAAACAGTGTAAAAAATTATACTGCTAAATTGTTTTCAAAAGGCCTTAATAATTCTCACCTTCACTAACAGAATATTAAGTATTCTTACCTCCATATTCTTGGCAACTTTTAGCTAAACTGACATATGAGGTAAAAAGGAAAAAAAAGTAACACCACTGTTTTGATTGCATTTCCCTGGAAGGTCAATCACCTTTTCATGTATGTGTATTTACTATCTGTACTTCTTTTGTTAACTACCTATTCATAAATTTTGTCATTTTTTAAAGGGTATGTCTTTTTTAAAGGATGATAAGTCTTTTTCCTCTTAATCTTTAATTCCTCATAGTTTAGATATTGTTTATTGCATACACATACATAATACTTATGTATATCCACAATTTTCTGCAAGACTGTCACTTACCTAATTTGATTATTTTTTACTCTATAAAAGTTTAAATATTGACTTCATCAAATCTATCAAATTTTTCCTTTATAATCTCCAGGTTTTGTTTAACATTTTTGGATTTTTAAATTCTCTCATTTTTGTGTGATATCATGAAGCTAGACAAATACAAGATATTATCTTATGCTCAGTCTGCAAATGCTTCATGAATGAGAAAATATCTGAGGCACCAGATAATGCTGTAGGCTAAATGGGAAAACACAGCAAAGAGGAAGAGAAAAGCTGGCGAAGCTGCAGGTGATTTACCAATCTAGGAACTAAGGGCACATAATAATGTTTTAGGGACTAAGAGGGAAAAGAAATGTAAGACATTCACATTCTCTGCCTTCCAGAAGTTTACAATTCAGGTGGAAGCCTAAATATTTTACACAACATTTAAGTGGCAATGACTGAAGAAAAAAAATTAGCCATGGGCTTCAAACCAATGAGGTTGATAGAGTTAACAGCAACTGGGAAAGAGAATGCCAATGGGTCTCGATATGGGGAGTTCCAACTCTAATTCCAAAACATTTAAAAACTTTCACAATATTATAAACATAAGAAAACTGCACCTATCATAATTAAACAGCTCCATGAACTTCTGCAAAATAAACACCTGTAAAACCAGTTTTCTACAAGAAAAAGTACATAGCCAGAATTCCAAAAGATCCCCCCCTCCCGCCACACACACACACACACACACACACATTTAGTCACTTCTCAAAAGCTCAGACTGGTTTGACTTATTTTTGTGTTTCATGTACACATAATAATAATACACTAAGTACCTCTTTCCCTCAAAATATGTTTGTGTAACTCATTCAAATAATTGCATAGACTGTTTGCTCCCATTTTATATGATTATGAGTAGTCTGTATAGCTCCTAGTTCTGGGCTCTTGTGAAATATACTGCCGTCAACATTCCATTACATATCTTTTGGTGAACATGTTTTCATTTCTGTAAGGCATATATATATATATACTAGGAGAATTGTTGAGTCATAGAATTTACATTATGTTCAGAGTTAGTAAATACCACTGAAAGTATTTATAAAATTTCTTCAGTAGTGTATAAAAGTTCCAGTTTGTTAATTCCTGTCAACATTTGTTATTTTCCACTTTTTTCATTTTTAGCCATTCTGGTACACATGTAGCAAACAAAATTATGGGTAATGTGAAACTTCAGATTGGACAGTAAGTCTCTCACAACACAAGAGTAAATAATAATAAAGTGTATATGCAGTGTAACCTTTAAAAAGAATACAGGTATGAAAGTGTTTTAAAAAACTAATTTTGCTAAAAAATGATAGGAAGAAGTAAACAGACCATAAAACAGCTCAATCTGGGAGCCGCCAAGCAGTCTTTAAAAGCAGAGATGAATATTAGAGTAGAAAGCATGGTGAATGTGATCCATATACTGAAAACTACAAGCTCTAGTATGAATTTTCTCACTAAAATGTTAGGGTCCATGCTTTTTAAAAGACACAATGGCTATTTTGTTTTAGGAGAATTAAAGACACAATGGCTCTTTTGTTTCAGGTGAATGAGAATCAGTAAATTTTTAATAAAATAATACAAAATATATTTCAGCAAAAACTTACAGAATAGCTTTTCTATGTGCCACAGCATGTATAACTTTCTACCTATCCCATGTGAGATACATTTCTCCCAGAAACTGCAGTGTATTATTTGATCAGGGCATCATTTTAGGTATAAAAACAAAAAACCAAGCAGATCTATAATAACACTACCTTACATCTGTCTTAATACTTAACTTTTAAAATAATTTCAGACTTAAGCTATTAAAAAAAAAATCCTGGCAAAAAAAGAAAACCATAAATTACTTCTACTTTGCAGGTGACTAGGATTACGATCTGGCTTCAGCCACAGGCACCTAGAGAATGAGAACCATATCTTGTAACATATTACAGCCCTTCTCCACAGGTTTGGCAGAAAATTCAATAATCCTACTTACCAACATGTTAGAAGATTTAATTGTTGACTAAATAAATTATCATATGTGCTTCCTCATGTTGCTGGTGAAAGTAATGAGATATTTATATATTAATTCTGATAGAACTAGTTCAAAATGCATAATCATTTAACAAGAATTTGTAAACAGGCATAGGTTTTAAAAATTACATTAAATTAAAAAGAAACACTATGAATTTCAAGAACAAAGTAGAAACCCGTAAACTATGTCCAATATCATCTGTTAACAGAGAAACTCTTCTTTCTTTCTAAACAAAGTTTTTAATTTGTTATTTCTCCAAAGTTCAGTGGATGAGATTTATACATGATTATTCCAACCAATGAACCACATTGCTAATTTATAAATGCTGATTAAGACAGGTAAGGGGTGACCACTGATACAAATTGCAGAATTTTCCATGAGTTTATTTGCTTGCTCTGTTTAAGGTTAGAATTTTCAACATGTCTAAGTTATGTTAGGTATTTTATGCTAACAGAGTGAATAACATACTTTCTCAAACTTGTGTACATGCTGCCCCCAGGTTATGGATGAGTTCCTGACAATGTAACGTCTTTACTTCAGATTTGTATGTAAATTGCATCCCTGATGAACACAGCATATACAGTAACAATAACAATATTACATGGCTCTTACATGGTAATAATAATACACTATAATACTGTAATACTAATAATACTAATGACACCTCTGCACTGTAATAAGTTACAGAAACACTGTGCTCTTTCTTATAATTCAAATAGAACATAAAAACAAAGAAGGTTTAATAAGAGAAAGGAGAAATTTCAAAAAAGAATATTAAACGCTAAAGCTCATCAAATGTTGCATCAATGCTAGAGTAACAGAAATGTTATATTTATTTTGACCTTCTAACAAATCAATTATAACCCTTCCATTTCAATACTAAATTCATTACTCTTAGTAATTACTGATACTTCCATTGGAGCAATTGTCTTTCCTGTGTTCTAGTGACAGTCCAGTAACCAAAGCCTAATGCTTTCCCAATGTATGACAGCACCTGGCCTTTCTCCAAATGCTTAATTATTTCTACTTTCATTTTCATTGTAATAACCTCTCTCCTCACTGTAAGCTTACATGAACTTCAGTGGACTTTTGCTTTGAAGGCATAGTCATAAGAATAAACACAGACACACAAAATTGAATAAAGAAGACAAAAGTAATGCTGTGTGTGACCATATAAATGGGATTATCCACTAGCGTAAAGATGCTGCACCAATGAACTGCTTATACCATGTGGGTTTCTTCACAAGCATGGAAGAAGTAGTTCCCAAATTATTAATTCTTTCATTATAAATTATCATTATGGGGAGCCTGTTCATAGGTACGGAATATTGTAAGTTGGGTTGTCCACAACCTAGAGACTGCCTGTATATGTAGTTAATCATGTAATTTATCAAGTTTGAGAATTAATCAAACATTTTAAAGTTTTAAAAAGTCTAAATAAAATTGAAATACATGTAAGAGCTCTGCAAACTCATTAGAGAAATGCTAATTCTACACTGGTAAGGAAATAGCCAGGAAAATGAAATACAAGTTTTTGACAGGAAAGAGTTTTTCACTGAAGAAACAGAAAGAATGGTTGGGAATGAAAGAGTGAATGCCAGAAGTCAAACATAAATATCAACTACAAACAATCAACAAGCGGTTATCAGTGTGGAAGTACGCAACATAGTGTGATGCTACAGCTGTGAATCTCTAATCCCAGGCAACTCTAAACTGTTTTTTCAAGAGATTTATGGTTCAACTTAAGTGTTGTATTTGAATAGAACGTAACACAAGGAAAACATAGATTAATAAAATATGTTAATAATATATGAACAAATGAATTGCTGGTCCAATACATTTTATGCCAAGTACAACTAGTCACACTAAAAATAAAATGCTTAAAACTCACTCACTGTCTTCTGTGGGAAGGACCTGCAGGGAGTAAATCCACTCTATTATATCATCTTTGTTCACCACATCTAAGGAATCCAACATATCCAGCCCGGAGAGTGCAAAAAATGCGATTGTCAACCTAAAAGAAAAAAATGTGAAGTTCCATCTTAACTGTCAAACCAATGGAGTCTTTCTAGTTCAGAAAAATAATACTCATTCTACTTTTAAAAGTATTTAAAAAATACTCCCACTTTACAAAAGCCAAAATAACCAATTTATTCTTCTAACTTAATTATCAGCCAAACTTTTGTTTCATTTCTTTAAAAAGGGATATTTAGTGGCTAAGAAACCAACCCTACTCAATGGAAGCATGTATGAATCCACTGAAGCCAGTCTATCAGCAACCTGAAGGTTAAAAGTTGATTAAGAAGAGAAGTCTCTGCATCTAATCAGTATAGATAAACACAAAAAGCTGCTAAGTACTTATAAAATGACAATTTTCTCTTATTTGCCAACAGCAATTATGCTTATAGCTTGTGCTTAATTCTTGAGAAATGTTAGAATAAATTTATCTTTATTCAAACCTGTTAATAAATAATGTAACTTCATATTTATAATAAATTTTGGGAAATAGGAAACACCGAAGAAAATTAAATACAAATGCACTTCAGTACTATTTTCCCAGAGGAGCATTCTTTGATGGAATGAAAAAACTAAAAGGCAAGATTACAAGATTACATCTCCCCTCCAAGATTACATACTATACGTCTGATCTAAACCTGTGCTTTCATATGAAAATCTGTATCTTAATGGTTGCTTTAAGCATAAAGAATTCGTTATAATTTTTTTATGTTGAGAAGCATTCTATAATGTTGCTTGATTAAGCATTATTTCATTTCTATAATCTAATAATGCATATAACTAATAGTAATAAATTAACACTTCAAATCATCTGGTCTAAAATCTTACAGTAAAGCCACTTGACCAATTCTTTAAGGGTCCCTAAAGAGCATTAAGCCTTAATGCCATAAGGTATCCACTGTATGTAATAAATTTTCTCCTCTATGCATCTAGAAGAGCATTGCCTAGAATGGTATTATAGGTTGAGTATTCCTTATACAAAATGCTTGCCATCAGAAATGTTTCCAGTTTTGCATTTTTTTTTTTTTAAATTTGGAATATCTGTATTACATGAGATATCTTGGGGGTGAGATCCAAGTCTAAAAATGAAATTCATTTATGTTTCCTATTTACCTTATTCACATAGTGTGAAGGTGATTCTATACAATAATTTAATAATTTTGTACATGAAACAAAGTTTGTGTTAAGTACTTATGTGTGGAATTTTCTGCTTGTGGCATCAGGCATCATGATGGTTCTCAAAAGGTTTCAGATATTGAATTATTTCTGATTTTTGGATTAGGATGCTCAACTTATACCAACTTAAAGAGAAATGAGAAAAAGTCTTCTTTTTTTTTTTTTGGCATAATTCTCTCTCTGATGCCTGATGGAAAAAGGCTTGCATCCATTAGATAAAAGGAAGTGAAACCAGAGATTGTAATTTCATTCCAACTAAAACTAAGGAGATTTTAGAATACTTTAGAATAATAAATATTTGAGAAACAAATTATTGAGAGACTATTACTAATATCACATATCCAACATTGAAATGGATATTTCTCATGTATTATCTTAATTTAATTCTAACAACCCAATGAGATCTACCTGAATTCAGGTAATTTTTTAGATAAGGATTAAATTAATGGCATTAATTTAATTAATTTAATTAATTCAAACACTGTCCTGTGGGGAACAGAGTTGCACAGTAGCTCAGAGCTTAAACCTTGCAGTCAATTAAGCTAGGTTCAAATTCTAACAGCATAAGTAAACTTTGCTAAGTCACAGCCTTCAATATGCCTCACACAGTTATTGTCCTTAATTGCTCACAGCAAGCACTCAAAATATGGAAAACTTTATTATTGGTATTTGCCCTGGACAGGAATAACAATGGCCTTAGAATCTAATCATACTCTGTAACACTATAGTCCACTGGTTAGCAACCATTTTCTCTATGGAAACACTCTTCTCCAAAATAAAACTATACGTCAGACACAGGGAAAAAACTACCGAACAGCAGCAAAGGTTAAAAATGACTGCTCTTGGTGGTAATTATGTCTCATGAGATAAGAGCACGTGAGTTTTATTTATTTATTTTTGAGACAGAGTCTCACTATGTCACCCTCAGAAGAGTGCCATGGTGTCACAGCTCACAGCAACCTCAAACTCTTGGGCTTAAGCAATTTTCTTGCCTCAGCCTCCCAAGTAGCTGGGACTATAGGTGCCTGCCACAATACCTGGCTATTTTTTTGGTTGTAGTTGTCACTGTTCTTTAGCAGGCCTGGGCTGGGCTGACAGCCTCAGTGTATGTAGCCGATGCCCAAATCACTGAGCTATGGACACCAAGCCTATTAAAGCTTTACTACAGAAAAAAAGCAAAACACAGATAAAAGTGGAGAAAAACACAAAGGACTTGAGATTGAAAACAGATTTAAAAAAGAGCTTCCTGTGAGTATAAGCTGTACAGTAAGAAAACACCCAAAAGACTATAAAACAAGTTGGTTTTCTCTTCTAAATTAAAAAGTTCAAAATGATCTAGTCTACCTCTTTAATCTTCTAGCTGAAAACAAAGTATGAAGAATTCAAATAATTTACATGAGACTTCAACACTGGACAATCAAAATTACTCAGAGAAGTTTGAATTCCAGTGTGGTATTTTCCACAGTGGAGAACTTCTCAAACCTGGAATCTCATTATTATCAGATTAAAAATTAATGACTAAAACACCACCAATGTAACCTTCAGAGGTCCAAGTCCTACTTCACAATTACATCACAATCTCTGTCATGCCTGTAATTCTAGCACTCTGGGAAGCCTAAGAGGGTGGATTGGCTGAGCTCCGGAGTTCGAGACTAGCCTGAGGAAGAGGGAGATCTCGTCTCTAAAAACAGCTGGGTGTTGTGGCCCGTAGTCCCAACTACTTGGGAGGCTGAGGCATGAGGATCACTTGAGCCCAAGAGTTCAAGGTTACTGTGAGCTGTGATGCCAAGGCATTTTACCAAAGGTGACAAAGTGAGACACTCAAAAAAAAAAAAAAAAAAAAAGCACAGTCTCTGGGTGGAAGGCGTGAGCCCTCAAGTCTTGCTATCTTTTTGTTTGTTTTTTAAAAACTTCCCAGGTTATTTTAACATGCAGGCAACTTTAGGAGCACTGCTCTAACAGTGGTTCTCTACTGAGGCAACACTGCCCCCAAAGGGACACATCATAATCAAATATTTTTGGCTGCCACAACTCGGGAGGGTGGTACTGTCATCTAGAGGGTAAAGGCCAGGGATGCTGCTAAGCATCCCACAATGCACAGGAAAGACACTTACAGCAAAAATTATCTGGCCCAAATGTCAATATGGCTGAGATTGAGAAATCCTGCTCTACAGTTACACTATTATCTGTAAGTGTTATCCAAATGATGTTTTTCCCTTCAGTTGCTCCTGGATAAATGCATTTCATTTATAAGCAAGTGTCAAACACAAGAAATCAATCATATGATGGTAAAGTATTTACAAATCTTGCATACTTAAATTATTAAGTCCAGCATTTTCAATTCATATTCAGGCTGAGACTGTAAAGTCTGTGAGATTAATGCAGGTATAGTGAACAGCTTATGTTTATAGTGAGGCCCCACCAGAAGCACCCAGCAATGGCTGACATAGTAAGCCACTAAGGGGCAAATGCCCAGCTTCCCTCTAAGATAAGATGACAAAGCATTCCTTTTCTGATCACACCAGAATTCTCAAATATGCCCAACACTTATAGAGCGAGAGAATTAAATAAGATGTAAGAAATACAAAAGACTTTTGGGTTATGGGCCTCTGTGAGAAATAATATATGCTTTTATAGTGCTCAAATGATTGTCACTTGGGGTATAAACTAATGGGTAACCTGACTCAATGCTGCTATAAAAAGGAGTAATTTTGCCAACACATGCCCCTAAAATTGGGCTAAGAAAGTTATTTTTACCTTCTTACTTCTTCCTTTCTTTTCCCCCTGCATCTGAACTTCCCTGAGTTCAGCCTGAGAAGCTGCAGGAAGTAAGCCATGTCTTCCTGCTTACTCTCTTCTCTTACTCTGAACAATACATATAAAAAGGTTATCTTACATGGATAAAAAGTAACATTTTCTCTGTAAATTAGGTTGCTTTACCAGTAGATCAATTCACAGATGAGAGGCGGTAAACTAAATGTTCCCAAAAGATCTTAAATATTCCAGGTTTAAGAAGCTACACAAAAAAGCAAAACCAAAAAAAAAAAAAAACAAGACATACAAAAAAATCACAACCAAGGGTTAATAAGAACAAACAAAACCAAAACAAACAAAAAAGGAAAAAAAGAATGAACACTCTGGGCAGTAGAAAAAATAATTTGGTCATACTGATTTGACAATATGATATGAGTGAGTAGTGTACTGTCAGGCTAGAGCAGTGAGTGACAAGCTGAGAACATATTGGAAACATTGATTTATGGGACTAGATTCTCAAACTTTGAATCACTTGCCCTGCCCCTTCCTGTATTAACATCTCTAAATCTCTTGGGGCTGGGTTTGAACCTGTTATCTCCGGCATAGGCATATGGTGCTGGTGCCCTGCGCCTTTGAGCTACAGGCACGGCCCCATCTCTAAATGTCTTTAACAATGGACTGTATTCCTGCCTAGTCCTCAGGTGAGGCTATCAAATCATACTGCAGAGTTCTAAAGTTATCAACAAGCAAACTATATTAAGAAATAGGAACACAGCCAGGCACAGTGGCTTGCGCCTGTAATCCTAGCATTCTGGGAGGCTGAGGCAGGTGTATCACCTGGGCTCAGGAGTTTGAGACCAGCCTGAACAAGAGCATCTCTACTAAAAACTAGCCTAGTTGTGGCAAGCGCCTGTAGTTCCAGCTCCTAGGGAGCCCATGGCAAGAAAGAGGATCACTTAAACCCAAGAGTTTGAGGTTGCAGTGAGCTATCACACTATGGCACTCTACCCAGGGAGACTCAAAAAAAAAAAAAGAAAGAGAGAGAGAAAGGAAGGGAGGGAGGGAGGGAGGGAGGGAGGGAAGAAAAGAAAAGAAAAGAAAAGAAAAGAAAAGAAAAGAAAAGAAAAGAAAAGAAAAGAAAAGAAAAGAAAAGAAATAGGGACACAAATTGAAAACCACGTGATGGTGACAAGAAAGCCTAAGAGGACACATTAGAATTAATCATGGAGTTAAAAATACTAGCACATAAATACTTTGGGGTGAATAAATGAAAGGCTACATGAATTCTAAACTTTATTTATTTATTTTTATGGGAGACAGAATCTCTCTGTCACCTTGGGTAGAGTGCTGTCGCGTCACAGCTCACAGCAACCTCAAACTCTTGGGCTCAAGCAATTCCCTTGCCTCAGCCTCCTGAGTAGCTGGGACTACAGGTCCCCACCACAATGCTGGGCTACTTTTTCTATTTTTAGTAGAGATGGGCTCTCACTTTTACTCAGGCAGGTCTCAAACTCCTGAGCTCACGCAATCCACCCGCCTCAGCCTCCCAGGCCACTGGGATTACATGTTGAGCCACTGCACCTGGCCAGAACATTCTTCTTCTTCTTTTCTTTTTTGGCGGAGCCGTGTTGGAACACGCCACCTCTGGTATATGGAACAGGTGCGCCCTACTCCTTGAGCCACAGGTGCCGCCCCAGAACATTATTCTTTTCTTTTTTTTTGTCGAGACAGACTTCTACCCTATGCTCTGAGCAGAGGGCAGTGGCATTGTAGCTCACTGCAACCTCAGATTCGGGCTGTGGGCATCCTGCTGTCTCAGCCTCCGAAGCCGCTGGGATTACAGGCGCTCGCCGCGGCGCCCAGCTGGGTTTTTCCATTTTTTTTTCCATGAGTCAGGGTCTCACTCTCGCTCAGACAAGCCTGGAACTCCTGAGCTCAGGCAATCCTCCCTCCTTAGCCTCCCACAGTGCTGTGATTACAGGCGTGAGCCACCGCGCCCGGCTACATTATTCTTTATTTACAATATTTTTCAATGGTTGATCACCTGGTAAATACCTTAAGCACAGTCACACATCTTTGGAATTATTTAACTTCTTACATAGCTTCTCTACTATCACAATTATTAAACACGAAGCATCTACTGAACATGTACTACATACTAGAAGTCATGACAAAAATGAATAAAGCTTCCTAATCTTAAACAGGTTATATGATCAGTGCTATGACAGAAATTCTCTTCTTCCTTTCTGAACCTGTTCCCTTGCCTCTTATTCTCCAGACCTTATGGCATTACAGTTCTAGTCCTAGAATCCTACAACTCCTCCTCCTTCATCTCCTCTTTTCTATCCTTACTTCCACTGCCCCAGCATCTCTCTACAAGATTACTTCAAAAATTTCCAAATTGGTCTTCCTGGTTATAGTCCTGTGCCGCTCACTACAAAGATCAATCTCAAATCCAAAGACCACTCTAAAATACATACGTATCTAAGGCTAGGCATGGTGGCTCATGCCTGTAATCCTAGCACTCTGGGAGGCCAAGCTAGGTGGATAGCTTGAGCTCACGGGTTTGAGACCAGCCTGAGAAAAAAGCGAGACCCCCGTCTCTACTAAAAACAGAAAAACTGAGGCAAGAGGACTGCTTGAACCTGAGTTGGAGGTTGCTGTAAGCTATGACGCCACAGCCCTCTATCCAGGGAAACAGCTTGAGACTGTGTCAAAAAACAAACAAACAAACAAAAAAATCTAACTAGAAAGCCACTATTTCCTGTCACTTACAATCACATCAAAGTCAAGTTTCTTGACAAGGCACACAAAGCTTTCCACTATCTGACCCACATCTACCTCCTTAAATTTCTGCCAGACATCCCCCTACATTTTGAACCACTATTAGAGAAATGATTGAAGTTCTCGCTCAACATTCACTTATCTGCTGTTATTATTACTGTTTATTTGCAAAAAACAAACAAACAAAAAATCTTGGATCATATTCTATAATATTTAGTTCTAGGTTATTACTTTCTCTAAGTCTCTATCTCTCTTCAGATTGAGCTGGTGACTTCCATAAGGACCTGTAAATATCACAATTATTGTGTGTGGTCAGGGGATCAACAGTATCAGTCACCAGGGAGTTTGTTAGACTCACACCTCAGATCTACACAGATGTATGCAATCAGAATCTGCTTTTTAACAAGACCCCCAAGTGACTGACATGCATATTTGAGGCGGGAAGCACTGCTGTAGTAATTATCCATATACTTGTTCATCCTGTCAGGCAAATAGTTTCAAACTTCAGTGTGCATCAAAACCACTGGAATGCTTGTTATAATGCAGAACTCCCAGGCCCAGAGAGAATCCAACCCAGGAGCTCTGGGGAAGGGCCCTGGTATGTGCAATTTTATGAGTACCCTAAAGTCACTAAGTAAAAGCCTCCTGCAGACTTACTTAGAAAGATATACTGACAGACTATGATATACTTGAGATAAGGAAATTAAAGGACAAAGTAGTTGTGGAAAGAGAGGAAACGGAGTAATCACATAAAAGGCTACATATGGAAAGATGGAAGAACATTAGAATATAATAAATTCATAAAACATTAGAATAGGTAAATTGTAAATGCCTTATGAAATAAAACTAATTGCCTAAGTTTTTCTTCTAGAACAATTAGATCAGCAAAAACATTAGAAAATCACTCTTTTGCTCCCCAATAAAAAAGCTTACTCTAACTCTCAATACCCAAATACAAGTGGCAAGAATAATTCATAACTACAAAAATTTCTTTAAACTACTCATTTAAAAAACCCTGTTAATTGACAAAGAGCCCTATCCAAAGTTTAACATTCACTGGAGTGAACTAGTTACTACCACTTTTCAGAAATGAACAGAGGAACACCTGAATCATTAGTTTTATACTATTTCCCTATAGCCAGACATACGGTATGCACACTATAAAGGCTTGTGGAATTCAATTGCAATACTGGGTAAGAATTAGGACTTAGCCAACATATTGTTTTGTCTTAAAACTTGCATCAGAAGAAATTTTGTGACCATCACCTTTGCTCAAAAGATTAGAGCTTCAGTTAATTACAATCACACATACCATAGAAGTACTTAATGCTAAACTACAAAAGTAAAGACTGTAATTTAGGAAAAAGAAAAACTTAAAATCACTACAAATACTGATACATGCAGTTATCTTAAATATGGTTATTAAGTGAGTCACAAGAAACCCAAAAATAATGCCAAAATTCTATTCAAGTTGTCAACCACCGGACACAAAAAGGATATAATTTTGCTTAACCAAGATGTTATCTGTTATCAGTATAACATATAGTGCCTGATGTAAATTTTACAATTATACTGAAGTTATTGAACCAATTGTTAAATAAGTCAGACAATTTGTGCTGTTTTACTTATGCTGTTAGAAGAATTACAGAATTTAACACCAACATGCATTAATCTATATGGTTTTGTCCAAGCTGCAAGTTCATAGAACAGACCAAACACATAGGCATTTTGAAAATGCAACCAAAGTTGCATAATAGTAGCTGCAAGCAAAGTTCAACTGTTTAACAAATATAGTTAACAATAGGGTGCATACATTGTAGACATGTATGAGAATATTACATGTACCCCAGAAATATGTATAATTATTATGTATCAGCAATAAAAAAAGGACAAAAGACTTTTTATCCAAATGCTCTGAATTCGAATAAAATAAATCCCCGTAAGTTATAAATATGATTTAGCAACATGTTTTATAATCAATGGTGACTGAGTTTAAGAAACCTTAATCTAGGTAAAGGTACGGGCTCTGCCAGTCAATCAATACATATGATTTGAGGAAGGAATATAAATACCGTTTCACTCTTTCTTATGTAAGAATATGTTCATCCTTCAGGATTCTGCTCACATTATTCAACAAATATTTCCTTTGTGCTTCTGATACTGCAGACTATTCAAGGTTCTAGAGTTATGCTATCTAATAGGACTTTGTGAGATGATGCAAATGTTGAAAGAGAAGAAAAAAATAGTCAATGGCCAATATGGTGGCTACACAAACAGAAAAACTAAATTTTTAGTTTAATTAATTTGAATTTAAACAGCCAAATATGGCTAGCGGCTACCATATTGGATAGGGCAGCTCTAGTGTTTGTCATAGATGTAAATAAGACAAAGATCCTGCTTTCCTGAAGTTTACAATCCAAGGGGGGAAAAAAGATATTAAACAAATAAGCCAATAAATATGTAACGTTAAATGATGACTGAAAGTGGTCCTTTTGGAAAGAGTGGGGGAAGGCAGCCTTAAGGAAATCTGGATCAGGTACATCCCCTTTTACATGCTATATGCATGAATCCTGTACTAACATATAGCATAGAACTCTATGAAAATGCTTGTCTTGTTAAGCTGTACTCCAGCACATACCATATATTTCTTAACCACTTATATAGTGCATAAATCATCGGTAAAACTCCTAAAACTGACCCAGTCATGCAGTGTTCAAAATACTCTAGAATCTCTGAGTTCAGAAACGCGGAGAGATCAGAGCTAAAACAATCTTCGGTTTCTTCCCATCCAGCCTCACTTCAAAATACAGCAATGCGGAGCAAAGATCGCTGCCTCCTTTTCTTCTCCTCTGGATTTTACAGTGAACTGACAAGTATCATGCGCCAGACAACACTCCTCAGCTACTGCAAAACACTTCAAACAGACTGCTTCACGCAATACCACACCTCTTTGCCTACCATTAGATTTTAATTCCTGGAAAGTAAATTTCTACTCAGTCCTTAAGGACTTTCTGCCGCTCTCACACAAACCCATACCGGCATTCACCTAAGGGTTAATGACTTTAGAGAAGAAAAGGAAGCATAGGAGTTCAGTATTTAAGATACGACGACAAACGCTTTGCCTTTTTTTCCTTTCTTACTCGGAAGTAAAGAGGAAAAGTGACTCCCAGGCTCTGGAGGACGGAGTGAGTAAAAAGGATGCTCCGAGTTGACGGGAAATTGCAAAGTGAAAAAGGAGGCAACTGGAGATTACCAAAGCTCTCAACTTCTAGCTTTTCAGACCCTCCCACCTTTGCTCTGAGGAGTGAGGGGGACCTGAAGCCCGCCCGAGAAGGCAGGGACCGGTCAGAGCCGGTGGGCAGCTGCACAGTCCCCCGCGGGCGCCCAACGTACTGTCGGGCTCCGCCGCGCCCGAACTGCGGCCTCGAGTTACCTGCTGGTCTCCAGCGAAGAATAGCGCTCTGGCAAGACCTGGAGGCATCGCTGGAAGAACCGCACGTGCCGGTCCCTCAGGAAATCCAGACGCTCTCCCTCCCCGCTCCCTGCCAGCCTCTCCTCCTCAGTGGCCGCCATACCGCTCCGGAAGCGACGTCCGCCGCAACCCGGAAGCAGTTGGCGGGGGTGAAGGGTGGGTGGGACCTAACTCTCCCTTGGGTTTCCCGGAGGCGGGGAAGAGATGTTCGCCCGCCGAAGACTTGATGATTGAAACTATTGACTAGCAATTGAAAAATTGTCTGCAGCACTTTGTGCAGCGCAATACCCAATCTTTTCTATTTTAAACTCCAGAGGTTTGGAAACACCTCGCAGGCCTTGTAAAATCAGCCTACAAATCCCTCGGTCGCAACTTCTATCCTCCGGTATTTGGGAGGAAGCACAAGGTCAATAGGTTCTTATTTGCTTTGCGGAAATTCTGAGGATGGTATATCTGGAAATGGGTGTGGATCTGTATAAACTTGCTAACAGACTCAATTTTGGCGGGCCACGGTGTTAAACTGAATAGATAGGGAACTAAACCTACAAATCAAACTATGGATATAAAGTTTATTAATTACATTATACAGTTTGGAGACTTTCCTAATCCTGTGTAGAATAACTTTAATATATATGCAACACAACACTCATTTTCATTTGTGTGTGAAACTACTTGCATCTTAAAAAAAAAATCTTTAAAGACTTTATTCTTTGCTTGTGTAGATATGTCATCAGAAATCTACATTGCATCAATCTGCAGCCCCAAAATAAACTCAGCATGGCCGGGCGCGGTGGCTCACGCTTTTAAATCCTAGGTCTCTAGTAGGCTCAGGCGGATGGAATGAGCTCAGGAGTTGGAACACTAGCCTGACCAAGAATAAGACCCCGTCTCTTTAAAAAATAAAAATAAATAGCCGGGTGTTGTGGCAGGTGCCTACAAGGTGAGACTATGTCTCAAAAAATAATAATAAATAAATAAAATAACATACTCAACTACATTTATACTAAGAAAAACAAAATAACATGCTTCAAAATAACATGTTTATAATAACATGTTTCAGGATTTAAGTTGCTTCAACCATATACTATTCCCTTTAAAGATACACGAGGCACTTTTTGCCAGGAAGGGCTAAATCCACCCAAGGATGCAGCCTAAAGTAGGTTCTTAGTAATCAACTTAGCTAATAAGTTTGGCAATAATTTTAATTGTTAGCTTTCTTAGAAGATATAATTCTTAAGAAAATGTACTCTGTGAGCTTGAGTGTATCTTGTACTTATTCAATAATCCATAGCACCTTGAATAAATTTTGGTACTAGGAACTACTTAGTCACAGGTATTCTTGCATCACTTTTAACAAATACTGTATTAACAAAACAGCCCTGTATGGAAGAAGACTATCTTTGGTACTTCTCTATAAATATGGGGCTCACAGTCATTGCCCCTCAGGTATGTCCAGTCCAGAGTTGTTTTCACTGTAACTACAAATAAGATTCTTTCACACATAATCTAAGATGGCCGAAGATGTTAAAAATGCAGTCATTACCATACACATTAAACTTACCAGAATCAACTATGAACACTGTATGTGTTCAGAAAATTCTAATCATGGTCCTTAAAGTAGGGAAGCCAAATATTTAATCTGATTTTCAGCTCAAAGAACAGCAATCTGGTGTAAAGCTGGAGGAAAAACTTGCTGTGTTAAATTCACTGAGAGAGAACTTAATATACTTATATACTCGAGTATAAGCGGAGTTTTTTGTGCCGAGTTCGGGTTTTTCAGTACCTAAGTCAGGAGAAAGCTTTTCATGAGTGTCCATACAAGCTTTTCCACATATGCATGACAGAATCTAAACCCCCACATAAAGTGCTACTCTACATTTTTAGCTAAGAAGTGTAAACAGCTGATATCTTCAAAGTATAAGCATCTGTGTAATTACTATTTAGCCATTAAATGATAATGTTTGAATTATGAAGAAATAGGAAAACATAGGTAAAGTGATTATAGACTAGTAATTGATATATACTATATGACTGTGCCTATTTATTTAAGGGTAGAGTCTCACTCTGTTGCCCTGGGTAGAGTGCCATGGCCTCAGCCTAGCTCACAGCAACCTCAGATTCCTGGGTTCAAGTGATACTCCTGCCTTAAGCTCCTAATTAGCTGGGACTATAGGTGCCAGCCACAGTGCCCAGCTAACTTTTCTATTTTTGGTGGAGACGGGGGTCTTCCTCTTGTTCGGGCTGTTGTCCTATTCCTAAGTTTGTCATTGTTCCCCCTCAGCCTCCCAGAGTGCTAGGGTTATAGGTATAAGCCAGTCTACCAGGCCAGACTGTACCTATTTTAAAATATGTAGGTATATATTTTTTAAAAAGTGACCCTGAGGGCTGAGCACAGTGGCTCATGCCTGTAATCCTAGCATTTGGGAGGCTGAGCCAGGTGGATTGCCTGAGTTCAGAGGTTTGAGACCAGCCTGAGCCAGAGTGAG
The DNA here is from genome assembly GCA_963574355.1 of Loris lydekkerianus. NCBI lineage: Eukaryota > Metazoa > Chordata > Mammalia > Primates > Lorisidae > Loris > Loris lydekkerianus. The sequence continues at coordinate 22,340 of CAUYPK010005715.1, read as the reverse complement.
ACTCCGTCTCTGAAAAATAGCCTGGCATTGTGGCGGGCACCTGTAGTCCCAGCTGCTTGGAAGACTGAGGTAAGAGGATCACTTGAACCCAAGAGTTTGAGGTTGCTAGGTTTGAGCTAAGACACCAAGGCACTCTACCAAGGGTGACCAAGTGAGACTCTGTCTCAAAAAAAACCAAACAAACAAGTGACTCTGAAATTATAGGTATTCTTTAAAAATTCTTTAGTGTTCCCCTAAATTTCTTATTAATGTACTTTTTAAACCATTTAAATATAAGAAATGTTTATTTTACATCACCTCTATGAACTTGTAACTAAAGACATTAAAAATTATGTTTATTCTACATATAAAGGAACCATAAAATAAATTCCTCGTTTATTTCAGATTCATTAAGACTGACTTCTTCATAAGAACTTCTATACTTCCCTTTATTATAAAGAAAACAAAACCCCAAATAAGAAGGCATAATAATCATATTACCCAGAAGTCTTACCTTAGGTGCCTTAGGCACAGGAGAATGAAAGCTGTGTTTATGTGCAACAAAAAGCAACATACAAAAGACATTTATTTTTCTGTAACTTGTAGCTGTTCAGTACGAATTTTAAATTCCTTTGTCCTGTATTTTATTTCTCAACTGCTTCAAATCATTATTTTTAAAAGGCTATGGAGAACAAGCAACCTAAAATAAGCATTCCTAAGGGTTTTTTTTAAATGTCAATTTTCTCATTCTATACCAATAAACTGTACCATAAGAATTCATTTTCCAAAATTTTGAAGCCAACTACTTTGAAATTTCACTGTGAAATAAGGTTTTGACCACTACTCATAGTAAATTTCTAGGCATTTAACTGAATGTATAAAATTATAATTAAAGATATTCTAAAAGTTGTAAGAAACAAGTTTCCTACATTTTTATGTATATGGCATAAAATGGGAACTAATTAAGGTTAGAAACTAAGATTTTATAATATAAAAAGTTGAAATGAAGTAAGTTAAATTGTGTTTTTACATACAAGTTTTAAAATTTAACTTTTGACCAAAAATACTAGTCCCGCAATTTTAAAACACTATCAATGCCATCAAGAGAAATCATAGTATTCTAACGCTATCTTATTTCAGATGGTGTTTCAGAACAAAGAATTCTCCTACTCTGAGGCAAACAGAAGCAGAAAGGTCAACTGCATTAGTCAGGAAGATGTAAAAGACATAAAGATTTTATAAAAGTGTGAAGTCCAGAAAGGCTGAAGGAAAAATTGAAACAGCTGAAGGAAACTAAAAAGATTATATCAATAAATACAATAAATAGAGTATATGAGATAAGAGGTATCTTTGTAAAATATTCTCTACATAAACCAAAGCATGCTTCAAACAAATACAAAATATTTATTACACAAAAATTAACGACTGACAAACCACCAGTTTGTTCAACTTCAAAAAAGTACTAACATTTTGTATCGCTAAAAAAAAACCAAACTCACTTAACATTTGCTACTCAAGCTAATTTACCTCTGACTTATAAAAGTTACAAAATTTTGTTTTAAAAAATGTCGTTCTATGATTGCCCAATTTATTTTGCTATGCCATGACAAAAGCAAACTACCTTAGAAATGTTTTGAGTATTTAAATCAAATATTTGTAACATAAACTTATTTAAATAGCTTTTACATCAACAACAGGCCAACATACATAAATTATATGCCTTCTGAGTAGAAACAGGAAATACTAGTGACAAAGCCTCACGAAACATAATACCTCTCAATTCAATCATGGCACAATAATCAATCAGTCCAGGCTAGTGATGTTTAAAGAAAATGGTCAGTGACTTTCTCCTGGTATAACTGAATATGCTAACATTCTCATCAACTGAATAACAACTTTATTCTCTCATATTCTTCTCTATATTCCTTGTCTCCAGGTTGGAACAGCCCTAAGGAGAAAAAAAAAAAACAGCAATGATAAATATATAGGAAAAAATTTTAAAAACCTTATTAGTAAAATACCTATCTGATTAAATCTTAACTTTAAAAATGTATATACACTTGCATTATCAACTTATTACTATAAAATACATATAGGAATTACAGAAAATATAAACACAAAGATATTAAATTATTATTAAGTGAACACCTATTCTAACTCTTTTTTTTACCTATGTGGGATGTGTAGAAGTGGCCCAGGGCCTGTTGGTCCTATTTTTTTGGTTCGTTCTTCCCAACCTTTGGTAGGTTTGTAAAGCCTAGAAGGGTCTCTACTAACATTGTTTTCAACCTGTAATCAGAAGAGAAATAGTGCCAATTAATTTACATGAACTAAGTTGTTTTTGTTTTTTTTTGAGACAGAGTCTCACTATGTCGCCCTCAGTAGAGTGCTGTGGTGTCACAGCTCACAGCAACCTCTAATTTTTGGGCTCAAGCAATTCTCCTGCCTCAGCCTCCCAAGTAGCCAGGACCACAGTTGCCCACCACAACGCCCTATCATTGCTGTTTAGCAGGCCCGGGCTGGGCTGGAACCCATCAGCTTCGGATGGCTGGCACCCTACTCACTGAGCTGAGCTACAGGTGCTGAGCCTGAACTAAGTTTTTGTACTAGTAAGCAAGAAATATCCTTAGCAAAAGAGAGAATTTAAACAAAAAAAGAAAGCATTTTTAGAAAACATAGTTAATAGTAGCTAAATAATAATAAAATTGTTAATAACCTCTTCAGTAAACTTCTAATTGGGCTCATATGGCTAAAATAAAATTTGGATTACATCAATCAATTCATAAACTATGATTTCATTTATTTTTCTAGTTCTATTATTTTACTTCTATTTCTATTATAGGAGAAACACAGTACAGCTAAATGTGATAGTGATGCCGCTAGGTAATTAGTGAAGTTTTCTGTTTTATCCATGAAGGTCACCACCATCTTTCATTCAGCTGAGATTATGCAATGCTCACAGCTGCCATAGGTCTAAAATAGTCATATAGAAAGGATGAAAAGAGAGACAAGTAGGAAGAGAAAGAAATAATTCAGAGCAAAGAAAAAAGGCAGAATTCAAACAATAGTTACTTTTAAAAAGATAGAATTCAAGCAATAGTTACTTTTATTAGCTAAGTTATGCTAATATGTAAGTAAATATAAAATATATATATATTTTTTGGTCAGGGCTGGCTTTGAACCCACCACCTCCAGTATATGGGGCTGGCGCCCTACTCCTTGAGCCATAGGTGCCACCCAGATAATATAAAATTTAAAGTATATATTAAAGAAATAATGATTAGTATCCCTTCAAATCAAGGAATTAGGGAAATAACAATAAAAATAAATTAATCTCAGTCCAGAATACCTTTTCTTTTAATTTTGCCAGTCTTTTTTGTTTTTCTGCCTTTTCATCTTCCTTTGCCTGTCTGTCTAGAATTTTCAATTCAAGTTTATGTAAATCCTAAAAAAGAGAAAATAAAATTAATTAGAATTTCTTTCAAAGTTTAGTTGTTTGCAAAGGAAAACAAATTAAATTAATTATGAATACTCCTTCAATATTAACCCTTTATAACAAAGGTTAGGACCTTTATTTTCTCTCAACATAAATGTATCAATAATGTATCTATTATTTTACAGTTCAATCTAAAACTCCTTTTCTTTTTATGGGTGAGTTAAGCCCATTTTCACTCACCAATACAGATATGTCTGGCTTCATATCTTATTATTTTACATTTTCCGTTTTATGGATTTCTTTTTTCTAAGTCTTTTATCAATTCCCCTGGGAAAGTGAAGAGGCTTCAGCTATTTTGTTATTTACTATGATTTTTATATATGGACTGAAAGAAATGAACTAAAACTTTCATTATTAATGTGGATTTATTATTTTTCTTTCTACCTAATTTTTTGCTTTACAAAAGTTGCTGCTATATCTTTTGATGCATACAACAATCATAGCAGTTAATATATTCATAAAAATTATATCTTATTTGTATCCTTTTTCACTTTAGTGTCTCCTTCCTTATTTTGCTTAATACTTTTTGGATAGATTCCACTTATCGTTATTAGTATGTTTCTTGTATAAATTTGTTTAAAAATCACCTATAATCCAGTGACCCAGCAATAACCTTGATTCCTTTACTACTTTATGATGCATGCACCTGACTCTGGGGTACAAGGATGAAAAAAACACAAACTCTGTCCTCACAGCGGAGAGATGAACAAATAAGCAAATCACCTGTAAGGTAGAGCCAGCCAGTTTGGCAAAAAAGACACTTGGTCTTGCTGCTGGCTACCTTTCCCTCTCCAGCCTCATTAGCTGCTGGTTTCTATCTTCCCCTTGATTCCTGCCTTGAGAATATTGAAGTGGTTATCATTTCCCCCACAATCCACAGTTATGTTCTTCCACATACTGTTCCCTCCAGTAAGAAGGAAAGCCTCTTTCCTTCCCTTTTCTCCTTCAAGACTCAAGTATTACCTTCTCTCTGACACTCAAAGCTGTGGTCAGCATCCCTCCCTGTATAACTGAAGTACTCCTAAAGTACTTCACCCATACCTCAGTCACCACACTATTTACCCCATTACACTGAAATCTCCTACTTCCATGGATCCTTCCCATGAGACTATAACCTACTAGAAATTAGGGCAGGGGTTCTCTTCTGCAGCACACTAATGCTGCGTGTAGGTGCAATAGACAAGCAGCGTCCCGTTTCTGCTGGATTCAATTTGGAAGCAATGCCTCTGTGCTTAACATTTAATGATTTGCAAACAGATTTACTTACTCTTTCTTGAAACCTGGAAATTTCATCTGCAGTTTTCCTTTTTTCTGCCTTTTTGGCTTTTTCCCTTATCTCCTTTTCAAGTCTCAAAAATTCCTCCTGTTCCTTCTTCTGCTGGGTATAACTTTCTAGCAATAACTTTAGTTTAAACTGACGTTGGCGTTCTTTCTGTTGTTTTCTCTCTCTCTCTTCCTCTTCTTTTAACTGGGAAGTGCATTTCATCGACATTTCCATACTTCTCTGTTTTTTCCAAGCTTCAATTGCCAGTTTCTGTTTCTTTCTTTGTTCCTCTTTTTGCTTTTGATTATTTTCTTGTTTATTATGAAAAGGCAAAGGTATGTTATCTGCCTTTTTCTTTAACTTGAAAATTTCTTCCCTTTTTTGCTGCTTTTTACTTTTCCAATTCTGAATTGACTAAATGATTAAAAGATAGCAAGAGAAAAAAATTTTAATAACCAAAAATGTGTTAAAATGCAACTTCCATTCTATCTTTCTAGAGACAATACTGATGTAGAATGCCAGATGCTTAAGTTTTTTCTTTTTAACCAATGCAATTTTTTTCAACTTCTGTCTCTAGAAAACTTACTGTTATCTATTAAGACTCTGAATAATAGGTTTTCTTTTGGCCTTCGTCTTCCTCTCTCCTAATCTCCAGCTCACAAGGACTGCAACTCACAAAGGTACTCATGAGTCCTTCACCTGTTTCTTTTGTCCTCATGGTCACATCTCTTTCCTCTAATCTTTTCACTTCTGCTTTCAAATTCTCCTTCTAGGCTTAGAATACTCTCTGAGTGATCTTTCTTTAGTCAAATATCAGAAACAGAACTAAAAGTGGGGTGGTTGAGAACACATGCTCTGAAAACCAACTATTTGGGAACAAATCTTGGCTTTGCTAGGCAAACTTCTCTGTCCTCCATCTGCTCATGTATAAAGTGGTAGGCAGTACTTCTTGCACAAAAATTGTTGGGGAGATCAAATGAGCTTAATGCCTATTCCACATTGCTTCATAATTATAAAAAAAAAAAAAAAAAAAAAAAACAGCTCAGTAACATAATATATAGGTATGTAAAAACACTTAAAATTCTAGCAGCCTTCTCTATGCCACTTAGGATACACTGAATTACTTTCCCCCCTGAGTCAGAAAACCATTTCCTCACCAGACCTAGCAGCAGTTCTCAACCTGTGGGTCGCGACCCCTTTGTAACAATGAAGATATATCGCCGCATTAGGAAGGTTGAGAACAACTGCCTTAGGGTGTAGCGTTTCTTTATTTAATACAGGCTTATGGTGTGTGCACGTAATATATAAAAGCACTGAGACAGTAATAATGGATGACAACAATACCAAATCCCATCTAGCACACTGCTCAACGGACTTGTCCACAAAAATATCAGGAACTCGTGTTAAAATGTAAATCAATGCACTGCTTCCTTCAGTGAGAAATTTTCTATGAAAAAAGTCAACTGAGCGAAAGTGTGCTTACTGGGTGGTGGTGCGATCACCTATTTCACTGTAGACCAGTAACAGTTTGCAAATCAGTATCAGTCCACAGACCATCTGAGCAGCACCGATGCTGGTGAGGCACAACATGGATAAGCAACAGCACATCACAAAAAATATGTGAACAGGCTGGGCACAGTGGCTCACACCTGTAATCCTAGCACTCTGGGAGGCCGAGGTGGGTGAGTTGCTTGAGCTCACGAGTTCGAGACCAGCCTAAGCAAAAGCAAGTCCCCGTCGCCACTAAAAATAGAAAAATTGAGGCAAGAGGATCACTTGAGCCCGAGTTGGAGGTTGCTGTGAGCTGTGGCACCACAGAACTCTATCCAGGGTGACAGCTTGAGACTCTATCTCAAAAACAAAACAAAACATGTAAACAAAATGGGAATGAAATGCTGAGGGAGACTACTTATATCTGGGTGGGCAACAAGGAGGCAACATCTGATGTGGGCAGGTTTTGATAAACTACAGTAGAGAGGGAAAGAAAGAATAGGGGTTCCAGAAAGTGCAAATAAGATAAGCAAGGGCACACAGGCCAGAAAGTCCAGGGCAGTCTGAAAAACGTCTTCATTTACATACAGTGTGAGATATATTAAAGGAAGTGGAAAACAAAAATGGTAAATTTCCTATTCAACATCTTAAACTCAGTAGATTTAAAACTGAATTCCTGGGTTCAATGCCTGTAGCTCAGCAGCTAGAGCGCCAGCCACATAAATCAGAGCTGGCAGGTTCGAAACCAGCCCAGGCCTGCCAAACAAGGACAGCTACAACCAAAAAAAAAAAAAAAAAAAAAAAAAGCTGGGCATTGTGGTGGGCTCCAGTAGTCCCAGCTACTTGGGAGGCTGAGGCAAGAGAATTGCTTAAGTCCAAGAGTTGGAGGTTGCTGTGAGCTGCAACATCATAGCATTCTACCCAGGGCGACAGCTTGAGATTCTGTCTCCCAAAAAAAAAAAAAAAAAAACAAAAAACCTGAATTCCTGATATTTTCCCCCCAAACTTCTCTCTTTTCCAGCGTGTACTACTTCAGTAAACTGTACCTCCACTATCCCTCCCCTTCTAACTTACCCATATATCCATTCAGTCATCAAATATCAGAAAATAGAGTAGTAGGAACAAGAGCAAGCTAGACGCTGTGAGGTTTACTTTTATTACAAGAAGCACTGTGTTTGCTCTCTGTCCTTTGAGACGCTGTTATCCAACTTCGAAGAATAACCTAGAGGACTTGTGACAGCACAGATTGGCGCACCCACTCCCAGAGATCTAATTAGGTCTGGGGCTAGGGCTTGCTAAGCTCTAACGAGGTCTCAGGTGGTGCTCATTGTGATGGTCTAGGTACTACCTTGAGAACCCCATGCTTGCAGTACCCTGGAAAAAAAAGCTGAAATAATATTTAATAGCTTGTTATTTTCAGTCGTCAAAAATTACCTATGTTTCAAGAAACTTTTTTAAAGCTCCAAAGCCAATCCCCCTACATTGAACTCATTTCAGAGAGGGGAAAACAATGACAACAACAACACACACAACTATTCCCTCTAAACTTTATTTAAACGTGAAATTAATGCTTCTTTAATTCTTCTTAGAATTATCTATTGACTGGACATATCTTTCTTTCTTGTTAAACCAAGTAAGTTAAAGTCATAGCTGAAGTCTACAAAAAATGACTCAGACTTAGTATTTAAACCCTTAGTTCTCAACTACTGCCCTCAAGAGAATACCTGGCAATGTCTGGAGACATTTTTGATAATCATAATTAAGGAGATTTATGATAGATGCTTTTTTTTTTTAAGAGACAGAGTCTCACTTTATTGCCCTCAGTAGAGTGCTGTGGCGTCACAGCTCATAGCAACTTCAAATTCTTGGGCTTAAGCGAGCCTCTCAAGTAGCTGGGACTACAGGAACCTGCCATAATGCCCGGCTATTTTTTTTGTTATAGTTGTCATCGTTTAGGCAGGCCCAGGTTGGACTCGAACCCACCAACTCCAGTGTATGTGGCTGGTGCCCTGGCCACTGAGCTACAGGCACCAAGCCATGATGGATGCTATTAACCACCCACTAATGCACAGAATAGCCACTCACAACAAAGAACTATCCAGCCCCATGTGTCAATAATGCCAAGGCTCAGAATCCTGATCAAACCAAAGCCAGAATAATATTTTTATGAAAATGGACCTTTTTAGGCATTTACTACAATCAAAGGTTATTTTTTTCTCTAGGGTAATCAAAATTTTGAGTCTTTGCGATAAGCAATAAGGCTGAAGTTCAGAAATCTCAAGGAAACTTTTAATAGTCAAAGCATGTTTTCTTACTGTCTCTAAATTTTCTACTCAAAATAAGGTATCCATTGCTAAGATGACTTTTTTCAAAAGTCTGAGTGGATCTAGATTATCCACTGTGGAATCTCTTGACCATTCCAAGAGCATTGTCTGACCTTGAGGAAGCCCAACTGCAGTTCCATTAGTTGGGTAAAACCACTTAACTTCTCAATGTCTCAGTTTCATCTTCTACAAACAGGCCAGGTGTGATGGCTCATGCTTGTAACCCTAGAACTCTGGGAGGCCAGGAGTTTGAGACCAGCTTGAGCAACAAAGTGAGACTTTGAGGTCAAGTGTGGTGGCTCATGCCTATAATCTGGGAGGTGGAGGTGGGCAGATCACCTGAGCTCATGAGTCATGAGTTGGAGTCCAGCCTGGGCTACAGCGAGATCACATGTCTAATAATAGCCAGGTGGCAGAGGCCTGTAGTCCCAGCTACTTGGGAGACTGAGGCAAGATAATCACTTGAACGCAAGAGTCTGAGGTTGCTGTGAGCTATGATGCTACAGCACTCTACCAGGGGTGACAAAGTGAGATTCTGTTTCAAAAAAAAAAAGAAAAGTGAGACTTTGTCTCTACAAAAAATAAAAACATTAACCAGATGTGGTTGTGTGCTCCTGTAGTCCTAGCTAAATGGGAGGCTGAGGCAGAGGGCTGCTCAAACCCAGGAGTTTGAGATTGCAGCAGGCAGTAATGATGCCACTTCACTCCAGCCTGAGCAAAAGCGTGAGACCCTGTCTCAAAACAAAACAAAACAAAAAAGACAAAACCTGCAAAACATCATAAACACACTTCATGGGATTGCTATAAAGTTAATACATGATAAAGTTTAGTATGGTGCGTAGTGCATAGAAATATACAGTAGTAGCTATTATAACAATTATTATTACCTCTTTTTTTCTTTCTTCTAGAGTTAGAAATTTCTGATACCATTTCTCATGCTGTTGAACTTCATCTTGTGTTCTTCCAGGAAGGTGTTCTAGAACTTCTTCCATAAATGTCGGCTTCCCTTTATGTTTGTTTCTCACTTTCACAAAGTTCTGGTGGTCATAATCATCCCAGCCCCCTTGTCGCCCTGTTTGTTGAAGGAATTTTTCAAAATCTAGTATTTCTTCTGGAAGAGTACTTGGTGCTACTTTGTCTACAGGAACTTTGCTTGAGATTGCTCTGAAAGCTTTTTCGGTTTCTGAATTACCCAAAGCCCACGAGTCAATTTTTCTTGATATGGCACTCAGCTCATTGTTAGTTGTTTTCTCTTCTTTAATAAGCTCTTCATATCTAAAATTTAAAAAATAAAGTCTGAATAAGAAGGTACCAAGTAATCCATAATCATCCTTCATTTGCCCTCAACTGTAATTATACCTGACTCTTTACATCATTTCCATTTAACATTTTTAGCATTTATAAATGTTAAAAGAGCTTCCTCAGAGATAATAAACAATCTATCACATTCTTATTTGGGATTTTATAGTACCTACATATGAATGAAAATTTACTTTAAACATGAAAAACCACCCAAACCTTAAAACAAAAGAAGAGAGGTATTACATTATTTTTGTGCAAGACTCCTTAAATACATAATAAAATGCTTTATTATACAACATCCTAGTAAAAAGTTATCAAAAAATAAAAGTTAATAATTTTATTTAAAATTAGTTTAAAACATACATCAACCTCTGCTCCTCTTTAAAAGTGTTAATTGCATTTTCAATTTCTTCCATCATTTCTCTCAGCTTCTCAACAACTGTAAAAAAACAAAAAGACCCTTCCATGAATCCCCAACAATAAAAAAAAATGGAAAAATTATTTTATGTCACATATCAGTATGGCTAAGAGTTAGATATTAAGAAACAAACTGAAATGTTCCACTAGTTTTAAAACGTTTTTTAGCCTTAAGAAATAAGAAAACTATACTCAAAAGTGTATTATGATTGTTATTTTTTTCTGATCAAATTTTTTCCTATGTACCATATCATTGTTATTTTATATAAAAAAAGTTTCATACTAAACATACTGTTTAGTGACTTGTAGTTTTTATGTAACAAGATATGGTAAAAAATGTTGTGGTTAACTTTTCATATCTATGTACCTATACAGAGATATAGAGGTCTACTTCGTTCCTTTTATGCCTACATATGATATTTCATTGCCTAAATCTACCCTAATCCATTTCATTTATTCTGCAATTGATGGACATTTGAATTTGCATAATACTGTAGTAAATATCCCTGCATACATATTTTAGCACATTCAAGTAATTTTAGAGATTAATAAAACTAGAAATGCTAAACAAAAATGTATGTCCACCTTACAAAATTCTATACTGTCATATTGTCTTTCAAAGAGGCTCTACCAACTTACAGTTCCTGAGAGTGCCCCCTTCCCATGTGATTTAAATGATTTCCAAAATGAGAGGCAAACATTTATCACCATTGATTTGATGTTTTTATGATCTTTAATGAGCTTGAGCATTTTTATATGTTTTGTATTTCTTTGGTACAATGTGTACTTTATGATCTTTGTCCATTTTTCTATTAGGTTTGTTGCTTTATTTGCAGATACTCTTATATATTAGGGATTTTACCCTTGAAAATTACAAATACGTTAGAAATACATACTTCATTTGTTTGAACTTAGCTTATGGGTTTTCGGGTTGTTTTTTTTTAATTAGTAAAATATGTCCACTTTTTCCCTTATGGTTTCTGATATTTATTATTCTTATAAAATATATTATCATTTAAAATTTTAGCCTGTATTATCTTCTAGTATGTCATGTTTTGATTTTATGAATAACATATTATTCATCACTTTTAGTGCTGTGTTAGCACTGCACAAATGCTACTTTATACACATTGTTTCACTTCACCTCAACAACTCTATAAAATAGGTCCTACAATTATTTCCATTTTAAAGCTGAGGAAACAAAATCTCAGAGAGATCAAGTAACTCACTTAAAAATCTATGGTGCATATTTTTATCTATAATAAAAAAAAATTAAAAAAACAAAAAAACCCCCGCATAACTATCAAGTGACAAAGCATCTGACTCATCTACCTGAACCCAAAGTCCACACATCTTCAGCACTTCACTTTACTGCTTTGATCTTCCAGTAATGAATGTTGGTGTAAGCAAGGAGTTAGGAATAAAATTTGGGATTTTATTCCCTTAAACCAGCATTTTCTCCAGTCAGTCTAACCTGATTAGAATTGCTGTTTAAAGGTAATTACATATTTCAAAAAGCAAATGACAAGAAAAGCACTGGGCTAGGAATCAGGGAATTAAGTCTTTTTCCTCCTTAATTAGTTGCACCTGAACCTTTCTGTACAGCTTCCCCATTTCATAAATGACACTTGCATCTGCTCTGCCTACCTTACACTTTGTGAAGATTTGACAGCATTCTGATGGTAAGAAAAAAATGCCATATAATGACAGATATTACAGTTGTCCAAAGTATGCTTATTAAGTCCTGTCTAATAAAGTAGAGTTTAACTCTATTAGAAAATATTAATACACAAGAACGGCTGTAACATTTAAATTTACTCACAGTCAGGTGTAGGCTTCACATCTTTTAATTGATGCTGAAGTTTCTTTACATTATTATGTATTTTGGCCAACTGTTGCTGGATTTTTGCTCCTATTTAAGGAAGAAGTATGTACTTTTACAATAATTCTATGACAAATGTGGTTACAATTCAGAATTCTACACATAAGACTGATCACGATCAGCAAAAGGTAGCCAATAACAATTAAAGAGCAAAATGTGGTTACTTCAAAACATTGAATACTGTAAGTACCCTTGCTCCATGTAAAGCATCTCTCAATTTCCTCCATGTTTAAAAGCACAGTGGGTTAAATCTTACTAAAATCTGTGCCAAGGAAAAGCCTTTTCTTTTTCCCTCTGTGGGAATTACTAGACATTGTTTTAAACGCATAGATTAACAGTTTAAGCATAGTTGGTTTTGTTCTTGATGAGTGTTTCTTTTCTTCTTAATTTGTTATAATTTATGGAAAAAGAATTTGATCTTAATTCTATTATGAGAATAATAAAACTGTCTAACTAATTCTATGACTATTGACAACATTCCCATTGAGGGTTAACTTTATCTGACACATCGTCTCAGAAAGGGTCAGGCGATACCCTCTGGCACGGCTATCAAGCACCACTTGGGGGCATCTGTACCACAGGCTGCCACGCTTGACCAAAGCACAGCCCGGAGTAAAGCACTAGTCCCACAAGAAGGGCATGAAATACAGATGAGCATCTTAGACATTTTCAGAGTCTTTATCAGCAGCAGGAAGAACAGAGTCTTCTTTCCTATTTTTTTCTGAAGTGATAATCTTACTTTAATATTTGCTTAACTTAGGGTGATATTATAAATATTCATATACGGACATATAGTCATGCAATAGTAGTAGTAGCATTTTATCGTCTTTGAGTACTTTATGCACCTTTCTCTTTTTTGTAGCTTTTCCATAAATGAGCATGAAGCACTAACCTAAGGCTCTGTCCAAAAGTCCAAGTAATTACAGTAGACCCTCTGTAAGGTGACCACCCTGAGGACTGTCACAAACTGGCCAACATACAGAGGTGGGTACAGTCCTACTGTACTGATAAGTACACGTGGTGCTTTTCTGGTCTATGAAGATTAGGCCAACTTAAGGAGCTAGTCAACAAGGGAGGTTTTACTGTATTTTTTTTAAAAGTTTACCTATAGGCTTAAAGCCAGTGCTAATATCAAAAGTAAACCTCTATATATGTATATCTGACTTTGACTTGTTCTGCTTTTTTAAATTAAAATTCAAGAGTTCCATAAAAGTAGAAACTTTAAAGCATCTTGTTCACTGTTAGAATTGTAGGTCAAGAAACTTCTTTAGCAAAGCTGAGGAATTAGCAGAGTTTTTTGTTGTTTTATTTTTACCTTCATTTGATCAGAGACAACATTATTACTACAGGACAAATACTCTTTTTATTTATTTATTCATTTGGAACATACCCTCTGTTTAGACAAACCATAAATGCATAAATGCAGGCTAAAACTGAGGCATGATGTTTTAGGTAATAAATATGAATTTACTGCTTCTGAACTGTGATATGTAAAGGGGATATGCCATATCTTTATGCTAAGACAATGCAATCTTTCCTCTCCTGGATAAGGCATGAAGTATTATTAAAGAAAGGCAAAACTGTAGAACAAAGGGAAATAAAAAAGTAAAATAAAGTCCCCTTGAAAAGGAAAAATCAAGTGATCTAAAAATTCACAACATGGGATTCTCTACTTAATGGCAAGACTGCAAGAAAGATCAGCCTCCCAGTTGTCTACAAAAGAACTAAAGGCAATTAAGAAATATTAAATCAGGGATGCCTAGATTTCTCTAAGAATCAAAGAGAAGAGAAAGCTTCAAAACTGGTGTTTATATAAAGATCTGCTGTTATTCCAAAAGAAGAAGGGAAATGATTCTTGCTACTTACTACCTGAGAAAAGATGACTTTTTAATCTTATATTCTGAAAGGGAGAAAAAATTATTAGAAATTTATTTTAATTGGTGATAAGGTAATACCATAAACAGTCTAATCTCTACCTAACAAGCCTTAATATTTTAGTTATATTATTTTTCTATTAAGTAATGCTAAGTATCTTTATTATAACAAGGATTTTACAACATGCAGAATCTGACTCTACAATGAAACAAGGGTGTTGAGAGTAATTAGTATTTATAACAAACATATTCACTCTACAATCTATTACCACTTTTTAATATTAATATATTATCTCATCAGACGCACAGGACAGCTCTTCTGAGGTAGAAATGGTAGGTATTAGAGGGCAAACAAGCAAACTCAAGCTTAAGCTATTATGTGACTTGGTCACTTCATGCACCTACTAACTATAGGTTCTAAATCTACTGAAGTTTACTGAGTCCAGACTATAGACAACAATACCAGAGTGACGAGCTAAGATTAGATAGCCCAGAAATCAATGAGGCTTTATTTTAAGGAATGTAAATAACATTTAACATTGGTTAGTCAACCAAAAAAATCAAAACTCTCTTGTTAAACTGGAGAAAATATGAATAGAAAACAATTTGGTTAGGATGACTTGAAGGTGATCTGAAAGAATAAATACATGTCCCTAAAACACAAATTTATCACCAACTTAGAGTATCTTGATAGAGAATCTGACACAGTCAATGCACAAAGACAAAGCACAGGGCAAAACTGCAACTTACATCACTCAACAGCATTTAGTTCATCGTGAACTCTACTTACTTTCTGTTTTCCTGCTGTTAATCAATTTATTTTCCAATTCTTCCAGCATACTATGCTCAATTCTGAAGTCACCTTTTTGGTTGTAGAAATGATTGTGTTTATCTTTTTCTATGTTAGTAACTCTTTAGGAAAAGAAACAAATGGTATAAATGTAATTTAAATATATTTGTAATTGTTTAAAATATGAAGGCACTCACAATAAGTACTTTATATTTGGATTAATTCACCTAAGAAATAAAAGATAATTACTTAAATTGAAAGCTAGGGAGTTGAAATGTTCATCAGAAGAGTAGTTAGGGAAGAGTTAGGTTCCACTAAAATCAACTATAATCTGAACTGTTATTTAAATTATAAATTTAAGAAAATGTAGATATGAACTTGCTTTGAAAATACATAAGTGTTTTGCTATTGATTCCAACTCCCTCTCACTGGGGCCTGAGAATGGCCATCACCGCTGATGACTGCTTCCGGGAGTAGACACAACTGACTCTATAACCTTAGCCAAGACGTCTCACCTCTCCCGGTTAGACTTCCTCATCCCTAAAATATGAAAAATAACAGTTCTCCACTACCAATGGCTGTTATTAACATCAGAGATGATACATGTGATGATTTTTGCACAGTACAAATATACTGTGGAAATGCAAGTTATTAAAGTTATTAATAAAACTAATCTTTGAGAGGCAATATGTCCAAAGACAGGAAATTTAGTATGTTTAGGGGATTTTGTCTACATTTTCTTCCAAGCTTCTTTCATCTCAACTTTGCTCCTTGGCTTTAGCCCATCTACCCATAAGCTCTGGGTTAAAACAAAAGAAAACAAAATACTGTCAAGGCACTTTTTTGGCTGGGCAAAGAAATTAATTTTCTCAATACTTGTTCTTTTATCTCTCAGAAAATAGAAATTAATACCAGTTTTTCTCCAGGAACCCTGGATTTAATAAATAGTAGACACTGTGTCTCTGGCCACTAACTTAATTTCACACAGACTGAGAGGCAAGTAAGGTAGAGTTTCTCAATTTTTTTCACCTTGCCACACAGAGAAAAATTTAGTATCTGTAAGGCAACTGGGGTAATCAGATAAGACAGTCCCCAGCCCTACTAGGCTGCCTCAAAGGCCGAGGGAGCTTGTGCCCTTAGTGAGAGGAAGCAAGGGGTACAACAGAGATGTCAAATAGATTTCAGCCTACCGGGCAGCTCTAATGGACTGAGGGTGGTTCTGGGGAGGTTGTGAGAGAACTGGGAAGCCCACTTAGGCTTAGAGTGGGTTAAGTCACCAATGTTTTCCATAGACACAGAATATGCTACAACAGTGAGCTGTATGTCACTATTTTCACATTAGAAATATTTAACCTATAAAGACATTCAAAATGTACTAATAGAAAAAAAAAATGTCAAACATATAAAAACATGCTCAACCTCACTCATGACTGGGGAACCGCAAATCAAAACTAGACCGCAGTAACACTGTACACTTATCAGACTGGAAAAAAACCCAAAAGTTTAAATAATATATTCTGGTGATAAAACTGTGAGGAAAAAGGTTACTTCATACATTGTTGGTAGAACTGTAAATAGCCTATGGAGGACAAGTTAGCAACATTTACTTCATTTGCAAATTCATATACCTTTGTCCCAGCATTTTCTTCTAGGAATTTATCCCAGATATATATACTCGCACTTTGGGCAAAATAATGTGGACCTATGTGAACACTGCAATTAATTGCAGCAGTGCTTGGTTATAACAAAAGATCGAGTGTTACCTAAATAGCCATCTGTTTGAGGCAGGTTAATACACCATGTTACATTCATACACTAGAATCCGATGCAGGGGGACTATGTTGTACATACTGGCAGGGAAGGATCTCCAAAATCACTCTGCTTTTGGTAACCAAGTTTTTGTATGAAAACGTTAAACGTATCCCTAAGTAGAGAATGGGAAATTGATCCCTCTCACATACTCACATGATCTGCCCCTCATATCACGCTGATTCAACAATTCTGCTTCATTTCATTTGTTTATCCTTTCTTTTCTCTGCTTTAGCATTTTAAAGGAAATCCACCACAATATACAATTTCACCCCAACACACTTCTGTGAGCATCTCTAGAGATGATTGACATTTAACTTACATAACCATAATGCTGACACATCAATAATTCTTTGGTATCTAAGATACACTCTTAAAGTAAAAAAATAAGATGCCAAGCACTGTATACAGTGTGCTACTATTTATATAAAAAAGGAAAACTATGAATACATATTTCTGTTTCCTTACAAATACATAAAATATCTGTGAGAGGGCACATAAGGCATTAACACCAGAGGTTGTCTAAGGAAAGAAGAATGGGTGGCTGGGTTAGGAGCAAAACAAACCTTCTCCTGGGTAGTTGTTGACATGTTTTGATTTTTAGAACCATGGGAACATAATACCTATCCTAAGAATAAACAGAATATTACCAATTATGTTTTTTCCTTTGTATTCTGTAAGAACTGCTAGACAGAAACACTCTTCCAATGGGTTTTCCTTTTTTGTTTCTGAGATAATTTTACTATCTCACTCAAGCTAGAGTGCAGTGGCTCACTAGAGCCTCAAACTCCTGGGCTCAAATAATCCTCCTAGCTCAGCTTTCCACGTAGACAGGACTACAGTAACATGCTACCATGCCTGGCTAATTCCATTTTTTTTTGTGGAGACAGAGTCTCACTATATCGTCCAGGCTGGTCTTGAACTCCTAGCTGCAAGTGAATCTCCTATCTCAGAGTCTTAAAGTATAAGGATCACAAGTGTGAGCCCCCACACCCAGCCCCAATGGTTTTTCTAACATTCTTACAGTAGCTTCTTTAGTGTCTTCAAATACACAAAGAAAGCCTGATTAGAACATAAAACAAACACATTGGTTTGCTGTATCTAGAGACAGTAACCATTAGGGGACATTACCCTGTCTAGAAAGAAATATAAAACAGAACCCCTAACCTAGAGTCTAATTCTACCCTAGAGTAATGCATTTTAGAAATTAAAAAAAAATATTTTCTCACATTCTAAATATTAAAGATGTACATATTAGTAATTTCAAGTTTATTATTAACTACAGCCACCATGCTGTATAGTAGGTCTTCAGAACTAACCTACCATACCCTATAACTTACTAACTTGCACCTTTTGACCAATATTTCCTCATCATCCCCACTCCCACCACATTACCCCAAATCTTCTGGCAACCACCCTCCTCTCTGTTTCCATGAGTTAAACTTCTTTTAGATTCCACATGTACCGCATATACTCGAGTATAAGCCGAGTTTTTTCGGCACAAAATTTGTGCTGAGTTTGGGTTTTTCGGGACAAATTTTGTGCCGAAAAAACTCGGCTTATACTTGAGTATATACAGTAAGTGAGATCATGCAGTGTCTGTCTTTCTGTGTCTGGCTAATTTCTCCCAGCATAACAAAAATACTTACTAAAGGAGTTTATCTTAAATGTGGTCCCCACATACACACACGTACACACACACACACACACACACACACACACACACACACACACGATAACTAAGTGAGGTGATGGATATGTTATTCAATGATTGTAGTAATAATTTCACAATGTATGTGTATGTATGTGTATTTATATATATACATATATATATACACACACATCCAAAGATCACATAGTATATTTTAAATATATATAATTTTTGTCAGTCATACCTCAATAAAACTGGGAAAACCAGATCTAAGTATTATCTATATGCAGTGAGAATTCAATCTCCAAAAGCTACAATATAGTATGACTTTTTGAAATTCAAACAAGACAATTTTTCATTGGTAGAATTTCTAAACAGAGAACTGCCCCTAATTCTGTTCCACAGACCATTCCTTTTCTTGAGTTCTCTGGCAAATTGATTCTGTGTTAAGTTCAAAGCAGTGTTTTTATAAAGCTCTTAACCTTATAGACTTGGTGCTTTATAGAGGGGAATTTTAATTCTTTTTATCATTCCTCATATTTATCATATCATAGTGCTCCTGACAACACTAGACATTCAATAAATATTGCTGTTTACTGAAAAAAATCACATAAATGAAAATATACTGAATCTATTATTTGATATACAAAATCTAAAGCAATACTTGGTTTGTTTCACTTGAAATGTACATTTAACATGGTAAAAATAAATGGAAATAACTCTACTTATAATTAAGTTCATATTAAATAGCTATTATTGCTTATCCATTTCATACCTCTCACCTTTTCTATATTTGACAAGATAGTGACTAGAATTTTGTAACTTAATGTGGTAGGGTGAAATAGAATTTTATATTGTCCATTACATAATGACCAGTAATATTATTTGAAGGTAACATTCTTATACTTACTGATTTTTCAACTTTTCTGCTGTGCGTATGAATTCTGCTTTCTTAGTTCGACTAACTTTCTGCTTCCAATTTTGAAGCTGAAAAGAACGAATTCCACCTGAAGTACTAAAACAGCCATCACTCTGCATAGAGAACAAAAAAGGAATTTATCACCAATAATGAAATAAAGAGATGAACGTGGAAATTTTTTTCAGAGATAAAATGTTAATAGTGGAGTTTATCAGAGGATAATATGGCAGCCAATCTTATTTAATTTTTAAAAACACATTTTTGAAAGAAATGTGCCTTCTAACACACAAAGAAAGCCTAATCTGAACTGTAAAACAAACGCTATCTTAAAATACTAAACTAAAGAAATGCAGTGAGAATTCAATCTCAATGTATGTGCTATGAGATGTCCAGGGATGTCCAGAGATTATGTACAAAATAATTCAGTCAGTCAAACATTTAACAAACCAACCAACCTGGGTTGAGCCCTCTGATGTGACAGGAGCTGCTTTAGACACCAGAGAAACAGTGATGACTCACACTCCCTCAAAGTCTGGTGAGGGAGAACGTTTCAAGAGAAGAGAGTAAACAACCTACACAATAAAAAAACCTGCCAACTGCTGAGATGGAGAAAGTGCGAAAGGTTTGCTTTTCTAGTTATAACAGCCACATAAGGCTATTTGGAGGGATGACTTTAAGAAAGAAAGAGCAGGCCACGACAGAAGCAGTAGGAAGAGTGTTGCGGGCAGAGGGACCAGGACGTGCGAAAGCTGAGGGCAGGAAAGACTTTGACTAGTTCAAGAAGAGAAAGGGCGAGTGTGATGTGAGATTAGTAAAGGCAGGGAGCTTGGCAGGAGATCAAAGTACGGAGGCAGGTAGGTATCAGATTACAGCCATTTTAGGTCTTTTAGGGAGTTTCTGGATTATACTGAACGGTTCTAGCAGGGTTGAGAGCATTTAATTCTCTAAGAAAAAAATTCTGGCTGTCTTTTGGAGAACAAATTGTGGGGGTGAGGTAAGACTGGAAGCAGGAGGATCAGTGAAGTAGCTGTACAGTAATATAGGCAAAAATGATCGTGTCTAGGACTACAAGGGTTGAGGGGAAGTGAAAGGAAGGAGACTAAATAGATCTTGGAGGTCTAACCAAGAGGAACTGCTGACCTAGAGAATGCAGGACATGAGGGAAAAAGAAAACAAGGCTTTCAATTTCTAGGAGCAAACATGAAAAATAAAGCATTAATCTAGGAAATATATTTTGAGATATAATTCACATACTAAGTAGTACCTGTTTAAAGTATAGAATTAAGTAGTTTTTAGTATCTTCATGAAGTTGTGCAACCATCACCACTCCCTAGTTCCAAAATATTTTCACAGCACCAAAAAGAAACCGTGTACCCGCTAGCAGTCACTCTCCCTGCCCCCTCTTCCCAGTTCTGGGCAACCATTAATGTATTTTCTGATTCTGCTAACTTGGTCTGGCTTCTTTTACTTAGCATAATGTTTTCAAAGTTCCTCCACACTGTAACATGAATCTATACTTCATTTCTTTTATGCCTGAATAATATTCCACTATATGAATTTGTTTTGTCTATTCACTTATCAGTGATTAGCTGAAGGCTAATTGGGATATTTCTACTATTTGGCAAATATGTGTATTTGTAACATCTATGTACAAGTTTTAGTGTGAATTTATTTTCAATTCTCTTAGGTATTTATTTAGTAGTAGAATTTCTAAATAATAAGGTAACTATTTTTTTTACTTTCTTGTTTTAAAAACTGAGTTGCCTATTTTTGAATCCATAACATTCTTTATATATTCTGGATATAAGTTCCTTACATAGTATCAGTTATATGATTAGCAAACATCTCCCCCATTCTCTGAGTTGTCTTTTTACTTTCTTGATAATACCTTGGAAGTACAGAAGTTTTTTAACTTTTTGAGGAACTTATAAACAGTTTTCTACAGTGGCTATACTATTTTACATTTTCATCAGCAAATTATGGAGGTTCCAATTCCCAGATCCTCAGAAACACTTGTTATTGTCTGTTTTTTCCTATTTCCATCTAAATGGGCATAAAGTGGTACCTCACAGTGGTTCTGACTAGTCCCTTATGAATAAGGATGTTAAGCATTTTTTCATGTGTTTACTGGCTACTTCTTCTGAGGAATGTCTACTTAACTCTTCTCTAATTTTTAAAATTGGGTTGTCTTTTTATTGTTAAATTGTTAAAGTTATAAATACATGTTAAACAATTTTTATGGGAGGCCATTGTTTTGGACTGAGCTCCTAAAAAAGCCTTAATAGACCTGATAAAATCATAGAGTCGTTCCTGTTAAGTAAAACACAATCAACTGAAACATTAAGAGACAGATCCTCAAACAGACCCATTTATCCTGAAAGAGGAGACTGACAGCAACCAATCAGAAAGGGCCCAGAGTCAGCATAACTAATCTTTTTTCTATTGTTCCATTTCTTTGTTCTATCTCATGAAACTCACTGTTATGCCACTTCCTATGGGAATTCTTATTCTATTTTATAGAATGGGATTCTGCTCTGATTCATGAAGCACAAATAAAAGTCAATTAGACCTTTAAATTTAGTGTAATTTTATTTTTTAACGTGTATTCTAGATATAAGATCCTTAACAATATGATTTGCAGGCCAGGCATGATGGCTCATGCTTATAATTCCCATTTTGGAGGCTAAGGTGGGAGAATTACTTGAGGCCAGGAGTTCAAGAACAGCCTGGGCAACAGAGATAGACCCTGTCTCTACAAAACAAAACAGCTGGCATGGTGGCATTTGCCTGTAGTCCCAGCTATTACTTGGGAGGCTGGGACAGGAAGATCATTTGAACTTAAGAGTTCAAGGCTGCAGTGAGTTATGCTTGAGCCATTGCACTCTAGCCTCAGTGACAGAGAGACCCCATCTCAAAAAAAAAAAGAAAAGGTATATACCTATATACTCAAGTATAAGCCGAGTTTTTTCGGCACAAAATTTGCCAAGCTCGGCTTATACTCGGGTCATACAGGTTATTTGATTCGGTGATTGTGATTTAGTTTGATTACCTGTTAAGCTACGGTTTTCTGCACTTTATTTAAAGTTTTAAAGTTGTTGTTGCTAGTTTACAGTTTTTCTTTAGCAATAAATATTGAAAAGCA
>CAUYPK010005714.1:0-36408 GCA_963574355.1 Loris lydekkerianus | reverse complement strand
AGCACCCAATTTTTATGCCAACAGAATTAATCGACTTGTGTTACGTTGGCAAAAGTGCACTGATTCAAATGGCGCTTATTTAGATTAAATTGAATAAATATTCACTGAGATATTACAGTTTAAAGTAGACTCATAAAAACGGACAAAACTTTTGAAATGATCTCAAAAGTTCAGGTAACATAATTTAAAAAAAATAAACAAATGGATTTACATGAACTTTAATAGCTTTTGCACAGCAAAGGAACCAACTAACAAAGTCATGGGAAAACACACAGAATGGGAGAAAGTATTCAAACTTTCCATCAGACAAAGGTGTAATATCCAGAAAATATGAAGAACTTAACAGCAAAAAGATCAATAAATAAAAGACCTTAATAAACATTTCTCACAAGAATTCATACAAATGGCCAACAAGTACGTGAAAAGTGTTCAGCATCTGTAATCAGGGAAATGCCAGTGAAAACCATGATAAAATACTACCTCACTCCTGTTAAAGTGACGGTCATCAAAAAGAAAACACACGCTGGTGAGGACGTGGAGAAAGGGGGACACTTACACACCACTGCACCAATGTAAGTGGATTGTAAATTAGTACAGCCATTGTGGAAAACACTATGGACATTCCTCAAAAAAATAAAAATAAAAATAGGATGGCCTTGTGATTCATCAATTGGATTACTAGGTGTGTATTCAAAGGAAATGAAACCATGATGTTAAAGAGACATCTGCACCCCATGTTCATTGCAGTGTGGTTTATAACAGTATGATGTGGGGTCAACCCAAATGTCCCAAGACAGATAAAGAAATGTGCTTTGTCTACACCATGGAATACTATTCAGCTACGAAAAAGAATAAAGTACTGTCAATTGTAATAACACGGGCAGACTTGGAAGACATCATGTTAAGTGAAATAAGTCAGGTACAGAAAGACAAATACTACATGATCTCACTTATATGTAGACTCTAAGAAAACAAACAAGATGGCAAAGTGTATTGGCATTATAGAAGCAGAGAGTAGAGCAGTGGTTATCCCAAACTGGGAAGGGGCAAGGGTACAAAGTTGCAATTAGACAGGGGACTAACTCTGGTGTTCTACTGCACACAGGTGCCCATGGCTACCATTAAGATAGAGCATGTTACACGACAGCTAGAAGAGAGGTTTGTGAGTATTTTTACAACAAAGAAATGATAAATACATGAGGCAATGAATATGCTAAATACCAAAATTTACTCATTATGCAACATATGTATGGATAAAGACATCAAATTGTACCCATAAATATGTACCATTACAGTGTTGATTAATAAAACGATCGAACCAATGTACATTTGCATGAGTGGTATATAAGAGTTTCCGTTTCCCCACTCCCTGATCAGTTAGGATCATGTCAGCACAGAGGCTCATTTTTACTGTTTAGTCACTTTCTGGTCTTGGCATCTATAGCTGCTTTACCTGAAGAGTTCACTCACTCTAAGCCTTTGTGACCCTCCTGGCTACTGGTTGATTTTTCAGGGAATTTTAGGAAAGTATAAGCCATTTATGATGAGTTATTGTTTACAAAGCATTCAGAAATGGTTTATAAAATGGAAATTTTGAAATCTGTCACTAATTAAAAAAAAATTGTCAATTATTTTTTGAATTGTGAAATAATTCACAATTTACTATTAAGTAATGATCATGAGGAAATATTTGATCTTTTACTTCCTCTCCTATTACAATTGATTTTTCTTACTTTTTTTTTTTTTTTTTACATTTTCAGTGTTTGTAATAGTCACTTTTTCTAATTCTCATAGTTGATTAGCCTTTGCTTCTATATCTAAGTAGGTGGTCTTCAACCCTGTCCATACAATATTATTGCCTCAGGATGTGTTAAAAAAAAAACATTGATTCTAAGGCCCTTTCTGAGAGAATTAGAATTTAATTGGTGTAGGAAGGGCTTGGTAAATAGGCCTTTTTACAAAGTTTCCAGGCTACTCTAATGTACAGCCAGGGCTGAGAACCACCAATGTACTCATATTTGGTGCTCACTTTTCATATCACAGTTCCCTCATTATGAGTCCTTTTCATTCATTCTCATCTTGGTGGGCTAGAGTTTGTCATCAAGCAATTTTTTAAAGAAGAGTTAATGGGTGCTAAGTTCCCCGAGTCCTTGCATTTTTGGCAATGTCTTTTTGATTCGATATAAAATTTTCATTTCTTATTTCCCCTGGAAGTCCAAGTCTGGGCACCACTCCTCTCTCTTTGGGCATTGACTTCTGTGCAAATCTAAGACCATCTTGATATTTTTCTTTCCAAGATGACTGCCTTCCCTCTCCTCCCACAGTGATCTCACACATGCATACACACAAACTTATTAAAGTTCAATAATCTCATCAAGATCTATCTTCTAATCTACATATTCAAGTTTTATTGGCTTTACGACAATTTTTAAATTACCTCTTTGAGTTTTGTTTTCTTTCTTTCTTTCTTTCTTTCTTTCTTTCTTTTTCTTTTTTATTTTTTTTAGGAATAATTATCCGCACACTGGGAGTCTCCCTAGTCTGATCTCCCTATCATAATCTTTTGCCTTTATTTCTTTGTCTTTGTACTTTTCCTTCTGTGTTATTTTCTCAAACTGATTCTTCACTTAATGAACAGTTTTCAGAGGTATCCATTCTATTCTTATTTCTCCACATTTGCATTTCATTTCTAAATAGCTTTGGTATTTTCTCTGTCCTCCTGAGCTCTGCGACATCAGTTTTGATCTTTTCTTACCATCTTATCATCTGTTCATTGAGTTAACAACTGGTGATCAAGGACCTACTAGGTGCTGGACACCAAAGATGTCCTCAGTCTTAGAGACGAGGACTCAGGAGGTTCTGTTCTCATTAAGCTCATCTGCTGTTGGCATTGAAGGAGACAGACAAGAAACAGGCAAGAAAGAGGTTTTAGGTGTTGCTAAAAATAAGAAGGAAAAAACCCTAATAATGGGATAGAAGATGCAAGAAGGCAGGAAGCATCTCTAGATAGTTCGGGCTCTGACTTCAGGGTCTAGGACTCAGAACATTTATATTTATATTTTTTAATTTTAATGTTTTTCAGTGTAACAGATATATTTTATTCAGGAATAATGAAGAGAAAGTTTAGAGCACTTCTAAAGAGAGTTGGAAGTGGGTCCCTCTCATGAAACAGAAAGAGTGTGGGAGACTGAACATTATATTTTAAAATCATAATCTCTTTGCCCAATAATTTATATTATGGACATATCAGACACACCAGGCTCAAGATTTTTCTATCTCACTGTTTTGCTTCTCTGAGAAGAAAACTGAACTTTTCTCTCTCTACCAAGGAGTAAACCAGATGCAATTTTACTCCTAAAATAACACCTTTTTGATGGTGACACAAGTAACCAAGGAAAGTTATGCACTTAATGATTTGTCTATGTTTCCTGACTGTATGTCATATTTCAACAAAGATTTATGATATAATACTTATTGTTATTATTATTATTATTTTGCAGTTTTTGGCTGGGGCTGGGTTTGAACCCGCCACCTCCAACATATGGGGCCGGTGCCCTACCCCTTTGAGCCACAGGCACCGCCCAATATAATACTAATTTTAATGAATTAGAAGACATGGGATCATGAAAACCCCAGAAGACTGACGAGCTGGTTCCCAGGGAGCAATTTCTCCTTTTCCATTCACAACCTGCCTTCTCCAGACCTCCTACTGTGAAAACTTGAACTGCTTGGGAATTTCTGAGGAAATTAAGGTCTTGCTCAATGTTTGTCCATATGTCTGTGTTTATAGCTAAGTTACTATGTAAGCTTTAGTAAAGAAACAGGAGATGCTTCTGTGTATCAGATTAAGAAGAAGTCAAGGGACTGAACATGCAAATCATAAAAAGCCAATTAAAAGAATGAACTCAACTGGTAAAAGCTAAGATCTACTGAGTCTTCTTAGAGGTCTGGCCAAGCCAGGGCTGGATGGGGACCCCAGCTAGCTGGCTCACTGAGAAGGGTGCCAAGAAGGGGATTTTTTCAAGTGGGGTAGGAAGGCACGTGCTGACTTTTGAAGGGGTAGGGAGGGGGCTCTCAGTAAGAGCCCAGGGCTTACCAGAGATAGGCAGGCTCACCAGTTCACTGCGCTGGGGGCCGAGGCCATTGTCAGCTGTGCAGTAGTAGTTTCCAGAATTCTTTGTAGTGAAGGAGAGGTTGAAGGATGCTCTCCCTGTGGGCAGGATTAAGCTGCTCCCAAGGTAGGCGTCCTCACGATAAAATTGGTACAGGATGGGTAGAGAACCTCTCTGGGCTTCACAGCGAAGTGTCACCAGGGCTCCCTCAAAAGTCCAGGCCTCAGCAGAGCTGATGGTGAGGACAGGATGAGATACAGGGACTGAGGGAGAGAAAAAATTAGTCAGAAATGGCTTCTGGCTCTCACAGCAGGTTTCGATGCATGACTGATGTGCCTGCCCTGTCTCTGCTGTCCATGGGCCCACGGGAGGCCTGGCAGCATCCTGGGTGTCTCCACCAGCTCTCTCCTGTCCCTCATGCTGGCTGTCTCCAGTCTGTTCCTTCCTCACTAGACCTCTAGTCTCTTCTCTTCCCCTGACTCCCTTTTGCAGAATAAATGACACTTTGAAGAAGAAATCCTTATCTTGCTGCCACCAGACCCGCACCCTTATCCACACCAGCTCCTTGCTGTTTCCCTCCACCCTGCAACCTTGGAAGAGCTGTCTGTCACTGCCTAAGTCACTTGAGTCTTCTCAGCCCCTGTCTCTATTTCTTCCTTCACTCGGGTGGGCCCTGGGGCTTTGCCTTTGACCCTTTTTCCTTCCAGATTGACATACATTTCCAGCTGTACCCAGACTGACCCTCTTGATTTGCCGGGGGAAAACTGAGTCAGCAGCAGGCTAGGAGACTTGTCTGCAGGCTGTCTCCAAGGCTAGCCAGGACTGCGCTCTCCTGACCCCTGACCAGTGATGAATAACACTGTCTCCTTAACAGCAAGCCTGGAATTACCATGAGTGGAGGGAATGACACAGAGCCCCACAGATGCCATTCTCCTCACTGCCATAACTACTAACAGCTTTGAGGGCATGACAGTGGCATCACCTGGTGAAGAAGGTGATGTAGTGTGGGGTTCATAGTTACATCCATCACTACACCTCCAGAGTTACATTTCTGGAGTAACTGTGATGTTGCTACCTGTCTGTACATCCCATGTGGATTTGCACATTGGTTCTTATCAATGACTAACTCTTAAGTGGCATAACAAATACTTCTGTATCCCTGGGAAAGAGAATTGATTTGGAAGCTACTGAGAATAATAGGTCGATTGGCACATCAAGTATCTGAGGATCCAGAGGAAAGAGAGGAAAATAATAATTATTAAGTTCTACAGAAGCGGGAGACAAGGGTGGGGAGGAGGAGAGACAGAGAGAGAGAGAAAGAGAGAGAGACATTCAGAGACATTCAGAGTGTGATGGCATCTGGCTGGTAGAAGTATGAGCCCATGAGAGATGTCATTTGTTCACATTGTGGGAGGCCAACAGGGACATGGAGATGGTCTGGGGTAGAAACAGGAAGTGGGCGAGAGGGCAAAGATTTGTCGAGTGCCAGCAAGAAAAAGACCCAACCCAGGAATGGCCGGGTTTCTGGCGATTATCAGAATGAAGAACTGAGTGTTGTCTAACTACGTAACGCTGAGCTCCAGCATTACTTTTTGGCCAGAGATTGCTGATTTTCACAGCATTTAGACCCTGACAAGTTTTCATAGCTACATTAGGAGAGTTTTGGTTGGACTGTGTATTTTCCTATTAATGATTCACTCTAAGGGACTCCTGTGTTCCTGAGAGTAGTCACAGAAAAGAGTTCAGAGCTGTGAGGCAGAAGCAATGAGGCTGTCAGGAGGCCACATGAGCCCAGAGCCTGCGGTTCCTGCAGATGGAGTCTCTAGGTGGGGAAGGACAGAAGGACACTATCTGACCCGGTTGTGAGCTCACTTCTATTGGAAAGTGTCCTTTCTTTGCCGACTGGGTCCCCTGTCCATTTTCTCGACACAGGAGTCATTTCCAGAATGCTGTGTGGGCAGAGAGAGGATGAGGGGTGCTCCCCCTCTCTAGGGACCCTAGGTCTTTAGCATTTCAGCCTCATGATAAAACTGATATGGGATTGGGGGAGAAGGTCCCCGGTATCACAATGAAGTTCTTCTACCTTGTTCTCCACAGTGTCCTGTGCCCTGAGAGCTTGATTATGAGGAAGAGAAATGTCACTGGGAATGAAGAGAAAAGTGGGTGGCCAAGGAGGGTCCCTATACATCGTAAAATTAAAGGGGCTTATCAGGAAACATGGCAGGTCAGCCCCTGTTATAACATCCTACTTGTTCTGGCTTTATTTGCAAGAGATATCTCACTTAACCTGAGAAGACATTCGTAAATGTGAAGAGTGTGGACATGGGCCAAATCTCAGAGTTTTTTTGCATCTCCACTTCTAAGCATTTCCAAGACCCCCCACTGCCATAGCCCCTTCTGTTCCTAACTCCTTCCTGCTGGCCTCTGGTAGGCTCTTCAGAGCACTGGACCATTGGTATCTGTCAGTCTCGGCTCCCACCCAAGGACCGCGTGATCTTCACTAAAGACCACTACATGCAGAGAGAGAACCCACTCCCCAGGAGACCCCCACAGAGTGCACCTTTCACCTCGATGGTCACTGGGTTGCTGCGGAGAATGGAGGTGCGTTTGTTCTTTGTTTCACAGAAATACTCCCCAGCATGGCTGCTTTTCACCATTGAGATCTGGAATTCTGCTCTCGAGGACATCCAAATCCTTTCCTTACCCAGGTTTTTTAATCTTCTATACCAGGAGAATGTGGCCCCTGGGCCTCCATCTGCTGAGCAGGTGAACAATAGATTCTGACCTTCAAATACGGGCTTGGAAGCTGGGAGAGGTTGTCTTTGGAAGTTGGCAAAAACTCCTGAATGAATAAAAATGACAGATGAGATGCTTGGTAGAGGGGGGTTTATGGATGGAGAAGAGTCACTGGACAGGCAGGGCTAAATCTGCTGCTCTCATATGAAAGTTGAACCAGCTTGGAATTGGCTTGTCCTTAGGAATAGAGAAGAAGGTGTGGGGAGGCTCTGGGGAACCCCCCAGGGAACTCCCTGGCCAGGGAAGCTCTCTACTTTCCAATGTCTCATGGAGTGTCTGGGACAAGGCACAGAGGCAGCCCTCCCTGGCCTCCCCTCAGGGCTGCCCATCCACTGATGGAACAGGGGCAGTCATTCCAGATGATGTTCAGTGCTCAGCAGTTGGAGAAAGTGAAGGGAGGGAGTGGTGAAGGGGACAGGGAGCCTTGGCATCAAAGGTGATTGTCCTGGGGCCACAGGGATTGCAGGGGCTAGTTGGAAATGAATTTAGCATGTGCAGTAAACTTGCCCTTGAGTGGGAACTTCTTAACCCCTGTAGTGTGTTAGTCAAAGGAGATGGAGCCAGGACAGTCTGCGATGAAAGCATCCCATATCCTGCAAGGGTGTGGTTTTTCACAACGATATTGGCCTAGGGCAGTGTCTTTCTGAGTCATCCTTAGGTCTTGAAGGAGAACAGAAGATAATTGAACAGAGGGCAGAAGGGCCTGAGGTTGAGCTTTTACCATTTGTGCTGAAGGACAGCCCATGCTAGAAATGATTGTGTTGCAACTGTGGTAACACTCTCTCTACCTTCTCTGAATTGTCCTTCCTTAAACCAATGATCTAAGAAATACCTGTTACCTGTAACTGTAGAATGTAAGATTAATAAAACTTAGTCAATTTAGAAGAAACAGAGTCATAGAATCTTTCTCGCTTTATGGATTTTTTTTGGGGGGGGGCCTTGAATGGGAGTAAATTTAAGGAGAATGCTCCCAATTTTACTCTCTCTTCACAGAGGAAGGTGTGCACCCCAGACTAAGTCCCTTCCTAACGGGCAAATAAAATTCCTATGAGACTGACCAAATGTAATCAGAGGGAGCAATTGGTCATAGGTTAGCACTCATGCTTGAGGACCGATAACATTTTAGAAACTTAGGAAAAAGTGATAGAAGGTACAACATCCCCCTAGTGACGTCAACTTGGAATGATTCATTCCCCATGCTACTGTTCCTTGGCTTCTTGTTCTTAGGCACTGTGCTCTGATGCTTGGCATTCCAGGAGCTGACCATCTGGCCAAGCAGGAGCCCGCCAGTCGGAGGGCTCTGCCACAGCCCACCCCTATGCCTATGGGCCTAGCAGAGAAAAAAATGGTATCTGGGAAGAGAGTCTTCTGAGAGAAAAGAAGGCTCTAATAATGGTACTGTGAGAAAAAACAGACTCATCTCTCTTTTCCTATACTTTCCTGGCACTACTCTCTTTTAGATGTCCCCCAAAGTTGGGGTCTCCTGTCTCACAGCTCCCATTCTCACAGGTCTTAGACACTCTTGGCATGTTGGGCGGCAGCCCCCACTGAAAGGCAGATCTGCCCAGCTCGTCCACCCCAGCCCTGACAGACCTCAGAGCCCACTGACACTCTGCATGTGTATCTGGGTCTCCAGCTCTCCATTAGGATGCCGGGTTTCTTGGTCCCTGCCATGTACAGTAGGACCCCGAATCTTCAACCCACAGGGAAGGAATCATGATCTCTGAGGAGCTGCACCAGCCAGATCCCAGTGTCCAGCTATCTTTGAAGAAGTAGAAACAGAGCTGGACCTCTGACCTCTGTGGGTCTGCCATCTGGGTCTCAAAGATCAGGGTCCCTGGGCTCCTATCTGTGGGCCAGGAGAGGCTGTCAGCACAGGACAAGGAAACAGTTCTAGAGAGAAGAATTGCAATAGTTTCAGAGCAATAGGGGACCCTTGCCTCAGCACCAACAAGCGAGCACATGGAGGCAGGCATAGGAAGGTGCCCGTGACTCCTGACACCCTTCGGCCCATGGCACTGGTACACCTTCTGTGACCCTTGCAGGAATGCACCCTGAGTGATCCAACCCACCTCTTTCTTCCTATTCTGCCTCTGTGACCCAGGAGCCCTCCTTTTGACCAACCCACTTCAAAAAATAATGAAGCCTTTACTTTTGACTTGAACTTGGATTTTGACTGTGTTGGAAGAAAGGTAGAGATCTTCCGTATATCCATTGCAGTGATAGTCACCATTGTCCTCCAGACGCGCATGACCAATAGTAAAGGAAGAGCTTCTCTCAAGGTGTTTCAGGCATTTACCATCCTTGTAAATAGTGTATAGCGATCCTTTGGCCCTTGTATGGCACCTCAGGACCACTTTGTCTCCTTCAGACACAGAGAGGGGAGCCTGTAGGATCAGCGGGTCTATGGGAAACACAAGCCCAGTTAATTTGGTTCACCCCATGGCTCCCACTTACATTTTTTGTAATATTCCAGGTAGCTTTTGTAGGAGAGGGGGCTGGTAGAAATCATTGTTAAAATAAGCTAATTTCTTTTTTTCTAATATTTAAAGGAACACGTGTGCCTTGAGAAAAGTAGAAACGTAGGTAAAACCCATCTATCATTCCACCACCCATATTTTGACACATATGTTTCTAGTTTTCTCTTCCATGTTCATGTATTTGAGAGTCTGTGTTTTTTTTCTTTTTATGTGATTTGGATACTATTTATAGATTTGACAATTTGCTTTTCATTTACTATGCTGTGAACAATTTCATATGTCATTAATTGTATCATTGAATCTGATTTTCAATGGCTGCTAAATTTTCTTTCAATGTCAGTAATGTTATTTATTTAATGAGTCTTCTCTTCTTGGTCCTTTAGGGCCTTCCCTTTCTGTTTCTATGACTATTTCAGCAGGTAAATTCTTAAGAGAGGAATTGTTAAGTCAAAGAGCACAAGCATTTTATTTGTTCCTTGCTACTCCACATCTTCCTTATTCACAAAATTAGAGGGCTTTAAAACTAGGTGGTTGACAATCACATCCCTGTGGATACGCTACTTCAAATCATTTCTCATTGGGCTGAATGAGTTTTATCCACATAAGTTAAATCTTCTTAAATGTTATGCTCAAACTTAAGAAGCTAATTCTGTTCCCTATCTGGTGGTATCCAGAGCTTTTCCATTCTCTCCTTGTCTGTCTGACCACAGTGTGGAATAAAATTATTTGCTCAAGAGATGACAGCAGTGAATGACAGACACAGCTGGAGGAGAACACAAACGGAAATGGTTTCTAAGGTTTCCATTCCCTTCACTCGCTCTCACCTGAGGAAAAGACCAGGTGCACAGGGTTACTTGGGGGTGAGCCTTTGATCTGGCAACTATACTCTCCAGATTCACGGACCTCGAGGGTGTTTCCTGGGGTTTCTATTTCTTTCCTAGCATAGCGATGTTCCCATTTTGTTTTCTGTGGTGGGTAGAGGCGAAACCCCTTGCAAGTCAGAGTCACTGTGTCCCCTTGGAAGACAGTGGTCCATGGAGGTTGGAGGGAAATCACAGGTTTGCGTGCAGTTTCTGAGAAGAGAAATGGGTCAGAGAAGGGGCCTGCAGGCCCAGCCACAGGGGTCAGCATGGGACAGACTGGAGGACCTGGCTTTGGAGACCCCAGCTCATGCTGTGAGTCAGCCAGGGCACTCACTTCACCTGAGGGGTGGCGGAGGGATTCACTGTCAGACATCACTGGCTACTTGGCCTGCCATAGAAGTGGATCCATCCTAGAGAAAACTGCCCCTGTCCTGCCCTTCTGTCATGCTCCCAAATTCATAAGAACTTCCAAAGGTGTTGTTAAAATCATATGTTTGCACTTTTCCTGAAAGAATAAACCATACTGGTTCAAAGGTATTGAGCTACCTCAGTTGTTCACAGATTGAACTTCTTGTTCTACTCTCTCCCTTCTCACTATGGCACTTGACTAGTCTAAATAAAAAAGAATAAATTATATTGTCATACATTTGGCACTGAGCAACTTATCTAATACGTTTGATTTTTAAATGAAGATTCAAATGCCCAGGAAAATCCCATCATAGCTAACTGTGGTAGAGCAAGGAACGAACACGTCATTCACCAGCATCTAGAGGTGACCTAGACCAAGGTCAGCTGGGGCTGCTGATTTTGAACAAAGAGGGGATGTGGGAAATTTCTTTTCATAGGTCCTGAAGTATCCATTCTGACCCAGAAGACTGGCACCAAGAGCTAGGACTGCCTACCTGTGTGCTAACTGATCTTCTCCCATCTCCCCGTCTGTGCCTTTCTCCCTTGTAAGGGCCCAGGTGTTGGGTGGTCCTCTGCTCCCTACAGCTCTCCCAGGGATTTCAGTGCACAGCTGTAGACGATACAGCATTCCTGCTGGCACCATCACAGGAGGGGTCCCTGGCTTACTGACTGGGGAAGGATGTTGTCCTGAGCACAGCGTGTTTGCCATGGAGGTAAGGATGTCATGCTTGGCTCAGGGGGGTCTATTTGCAATAGAGGGGAAAGCAGGGCCTCACACAGGCCAGGAGCTGCTTGAGCATTCCCTCCTCACCCAGTGAGGATCAGAGGGCAACCAGGAGGCTCTCTTGGCCTTTGGGCAAGGTGACACTTTCACACCTCTGCTGGCCTTGGCAAGAAAGCAGGAGATGTTAGAGACCCCAGGTGGCCATCATGAATATTCCCTAGTTATTATGGAGATGCTTTTATCCAGAAACAAGGGGGAACAAAAGAAAGGAGAACTCACCCAACTGTCCAATGACAGGAGCTGCAAAAAAATTAACAGCCAGAGATAAGCGCAGATTACAAATTTTGTGACTTTTCAAAGTTAATGTCTATTTTTTCCCCATCTATTTATTGCTTCTTCCATTAAAAATTCAGTAAACATCTAATAATTAATTAATATCTATCATCTATCTATCTATCTATCTAAATATATGTACTAAGACATTGTGATTGGGCTTCTAAGATGTATTTGAGAAATGGTCTCTGCTGTCAGGGAGTTGACTGGTGGAGGAAACACACCATACACAGACACACCATACAAAGTGATGTAATCATAACACAGGGAGTGCAGTAATGGACACACATGGGGTATCTTGGTGCAGAAGGGCCACCAAGAGTGTGAGGGTGTGTGTTGAAGGGGGGTGGGGAACATGGACGGTGGTGCTTGAGAAAACTGTGAGACACAGGAACCAGCAGGTGAAAGTTAGTGTTTGTGTGTCGCAAGAGGTGATGGGGAGGGCAGTCAAGGCAGAGAGGCACAGAGTGAAAAAACGACACTGGTGTTCAGGAGTTGGGGAGTTTGGAAGACAGGTAAACAGTGGGAGAAATAGATTAGAGGGGCTGGTGGGGCTCAAGTGAGTGGCTCTGAGTTTACTGTAAAAGCCACTGAGAGCTATGGAAAGATTTCAAGGAGAGAGACGACAAGACTTAAAACATAGGTGGAGCTCTCTGTCAGTGGGCCCAGGTGTGGGGAGCAGGCTGTGGGCAGCAGGGCCCCCACAGCCTGGGAAATGCTCAGGGAGCGACCCCCAACCACTTCTCCTCAAACAACATTCTTTCCACCTGTCAGAAGTCCCATAGCCCATGCACACTTGTTATCGGCAAGCACGGTTTTTCCTCTTTAAGGATGATCTCTCCCACATGTATTAAGATGTATGCAACCTTGTTAAGATGTTGTATAAAGCTGTTCAGGTGCTAGCTACAGCCATCAGCTGCGTCAGTCCTCCCAACACCGTCCTATCTCTCGTCTCTGGTGTGTTTTGCTCTCATGTGGGTCCCTCTTCTACATTTCCCACCTTTCCACTCAGATTAACACTCCTCACACACGGTCTCAAGAGGTTTTTCTCTAGTGTCGGTATGCCACACCCAGGTGTGAAACCAATAGGCTGGTTAGCAGGTGGGGCCGAGGTGGTGATGTTTAATCTCTCTCAGGGTGTTTGTCCAAAACTATTAATCTCATCATTTGTTTGTTTGCCTGCTTCCTTTCTCCTCTCTAGAACACAATCCCTACGAGAACTGAGACTGCTCTTATATTCACCAGATACCCTCCAGGATCTAGAGCAGTGCCTGGCATGCAAAAGATATTCCATTCATTTTTATTTATTTGTTGGACAGTCAATTACTTAAAGAGCTAGGTTAGTAATAGTAGAGATAGAAAGATACAGATTTGAGAAATGGGTAATGAGAGTGATGAGGCAACATTGGCAGGTTTATAAACTGAGTACATCTAAGGGACAGATTCAATTTATTCAACAGAGATGTGTGGAATGCCAGCCATGTGCCAGTGCAAGGCAGCTGACATCTGGCAGTGAGCAAGTAGCACATCACCCCTGTCTGTGTACATGGTGTTGATGGAGGAGTTGTCCCAACCTGACTGTGTTCTCACCACCACCTAAATATCTTGGCTGCCTTGGCTGTTGCATTGTATTAAATGGAGCTAACATTTACACATGTTATTTCACGTAATCTTGTCAAAAGCCCTAGGTAGGCAAGTGTAGGATTAGCCCCATTTCACAGCCAGAATACCGGTTAAGTAGATGGGTAGGGACAGGGACAACATTTTGAACCTGCTTGACCCTTCAGGTACTCTCCGGGCCACCCTCTGTCTTCCCCCTCTATTGGGGCCACAGTGGGATGAGCTTCTTATCTCTGAAATGACAGTCCACACACCTTCCAGCTGCGGTGCCTCTTCTCTTAGACCTCACCCCTATGCACTCACCTCTATGCCCGCCCCTCCAGTTCCTACTCCTAAGTTTCACAAAGTCTTTACCAGCTATTTGGCATAGCTGGTTTACTATCTGCCTGTACCATCTGCTGCTACCTTTGCCGGGACAGTTATTAAACTGGAATCTTGGTATCTAGCTGTTTTTTGTACATCAGCCTTGCTGGGAGCCCTTCTACATTATGAACTTCACGAAGACAAAAATAATGTTCTCCGTGGACCCCCATCATTCTCAGCACCTGGCATAGTGTGGTATGCACAGATAGCACTAAAAATATTTGTTTGACAAATGCATAAATGTATTACATTCTGATATTTAGATCTTGGTAAAAACCAACCAGTTCGTAGGTATGTTCTGGTAGACACTTATGTATACCCACAGACACAGTGAGAATGTCATCTGCCTTGGCCTTTTCCTTGCCATATCCTGCTGTCTCTCTGTGTCTACCCCATCCCATGATCTTAATCTGCCAGTCACTGCTGTGGTTCATATCTGAGTACAGAAAGAAGAGCAAATTTCTTGGTTCCTCCTGCCCAGGAATAGCATATGAGGAATAAATGCATCTCCTTTACAGAAAGGAGAGTGGGTTTGACTCTGGATGAGACACTATGAATAAGCCACCTCAGCACATTTCCTGGACTTCATGAAGTGTTTGTTGAATAAAATAAATGAACAAAGCATTAGTTGTTGTGGTCACTATGGTTTCCATTTCTGTAAGGTTGAAGGATTTTTCCAGTTGTGACTATTTCCCTCGGGCTCAAGAGAACACCCCCTGAGCACTGCAGTAAAGCCTGAAAATATATCTTCTCATGTGTGAGGGCTGGATCTCAAGAAAAGTCCTCAGAAAGGGCCAGACTTGTGGCAGAGAGAGAAGCTGTCCCAACCCCCTCACCCACCCAGGGGCCCGTGTTGAGCCATTGTACTCACCGAGGGTCAGTAGTGTCATCCACAGGAGCATGAAGACCTGGACCTCCCTGGGCTGAAACCAAAAGGGGTCTTTTTTCAGGAAGAGCAGGCTTGGTTTGATCTTGCTGTGGGTACAGCACATACTGGTTCCCCAAGGCACATCGGAGAAGATGCTCTGTCACAAAGAGCAGAATGTATCTGTGAGTTAGAAAAAGGAAGTGGGTATACCCATCTTTAACTACTAATTAAAAAATTTTAAAAATACAAGCCCTTGACCCCACATTTCTGCTGTTGGGAAATTCCCTTGAGATAAGTATGAGAATGTATTGCCACAAGAACATTGATTGCAGCATTCATTATCACCTAAATGCTGGAAGCAACATTAAAGACTGTGGATATGAGACAGTTTAAAATATCCTGATTCATCTGTACAGCAAGCAGGGAAGCCATCAAAGAAGGTGGGGAATCTGTGCATGTGACCAGGCAAGACCACTTTGTTTAATCTTAAGGAAAAAGTGAGGGCCAGACTGGTACTTGTAGCATTGTTCCCTTGGGTGGATATTAAAAAATAGAATAGATGTGTTTTTAAACTCTTATAAGCATAAGAGTTTTTCTCCCTGGAAAGTACACACACAAAAATAGTGACTTCACTTGAGGAACTGTAAGTGGGAAGGAGATATTTCAAGTTATTCTGTATTACTTTTTAAATTACCATGTGACTGTATTGTTTTTATGTTTTTAAAAGTCAGAAAGAAGGAGGCCCTCCTCACAGCAGCTCCTGTCTTAGGGACCTGGCATCCTAGTCAACAAAGGTCCTTAAGACAGCTGCTGCGAGGAGGGCCACCTTCTCTCTTTCAAATAATTATTCCCACCCTTTCCCTCTGGGCCCATACCTTGGCCTTCTTAAGGGGGTATTCAATTTCATGTGTACAAATGTACATTGCCCTGAGTATGTTACGTCACATCCAACCTGAGACAAGAAAAACCTGACTCCAGCTCAGTCCAACAGGAGGACCCCCAAAGGGACCGAAGGGTCTCTACACGCTTTGGGAGGGAAAACAGCGTTGCCAGGAACACGCTTGTGGTGCGCATGCGCACGTTTCCGCCGGGTTTGTCCCTGGGAATGGAATTCCCAGCTCATAACGTGCACATAGGTTCAGGTTAGAGAGTGCTACCACATCATTTTCCACAGTGCTGGTGCCAATTCAATGCTGCCAACCAATGCTGATATTGGTATTGACGTCCTGTAAATTTGGGCCATTCTGCTAGGATTATCTCATTGTGGTTCTGATTTTTGTATCACTGGTGAATTATGAGATTGAACAGCTTTTCATAGTTCAATTGGTGATTGAGATATCCATTTTTTATGTGAAAAGTCTGTTCAAATCTCTCCCCATTTCTCTATTGGTTTTCAGTTTTTCTCCTCTTTCGTATTGTTAAACCCTGAATATAAATCCACAGCTGGACATGGGTACAGCAAAGGTCTGCCCTCAATCTGTGGCTTGTCCTTGGTAGTGCCTTTGATGAACAACCATTCCAACCCCGATATAGTCCAGTTCATCAATCTTTTCATCTGTGGTTAAAGATATTTGTATCCCTTCTAAGAAATTTTGTCTGCTCCAAGGTCATGAAGATACTCTCCTACGTCATCTTCCAGAAACTTTATTTATTTTACTCTTTATTTTATACGTATAATATCATTACAACTAATTTCTATGTATAGTATAAGTGGTTGTTTATATTACCTTTTAATGTAAATATAAATAGCCAATTTACCCAGCCCTATTTGAGAATAGAGTTTTTCCAAATACAGTGCAATTTCGCCTTTGTTGTAAATCAAGAAACCATGTGGGTCTGTTTCTAGAAACTCTTTTTCAGTCCATTAGCCTATGTTGTCTATCTTCAGGCCAATGCCATACTGTCCTAATTATTGTTGCTTTATAATAAATCTTATTATCTGGTAGTTTTATGTCATAACAGGTTGGCCTTCTTCAAAATTGTTTCAGCTATTTTTGGCTCTTTGCATTTTTCTATACATTTAAAGATCAACTTGTCAATTGCCTCTCTCCCCTAAAAACTGCTGAATGTTTAATAACTAGGTTTCATTGGATCTATAAATTAATTTGTATGAATTAATAAGGGTCCTCTTCCAATCCATACACATGAAATATCACCCCAGTTATTTAGATTGGTCTGAACGTTTCTCAGTAATTTTCTATAGCTTTCTCTGGAGAAGACACATCTTTTTTAGGTTTATTTCTAGGTATTTGATGAGGTTTTGATAATATTATAAATGACATTAAATTTTTTTCTATATGTCTATATAGAAATATATAAAATAGTTTTTTGGATATTGATCTACTGAAATTGCTGAATTTACTGATCAGTTATAATAGGTTATTTAAGTTCTTTTAGATTTTATGCACACAGTCATATTATCTATGAATAAAAATAGTTTTGTTCACTACTGTATAATATTTAAGCATTTTTTCATGACTTATTACACTGGCTAGGAACTCCAACATGAAGCCAAAGAGAAATGGTGACATTAGGCATCCTGTTTTAGTCTCACAGGGAAGAGTCTTATATTTCACTATATAAATATGGTATTTTCTAAGTTTCTTGGAAGTAGATATTCTTCATCAGATTAGATAATTTCCTTCTACTCTTCATTTGCTAAAAGTTGTTCTTTTTTTCCTAAATAATAGATATGCTTTTTTTTTTTGCATTCCACTGTAGTATGAGAACATATTTTATGATTTTAATCTTTTGAAATTTGTTGAAATTTGCTTTATGGACTGGTATACAGTCAAATTTTTTTCTTGAAAATAACGTGTAGTATGCAAGTATTGGTGTATTATATCATTCTGTCAATTATACTACATTCTACATCATATTGTTCAAATACCTCTATTTTTACATCAGAATTTTTTCTAATATTCTATCAGTTACCTAAAGAATTATGTTCAAGTTTCCCATTTTAATAGTGAATTTGTCTTTTCCTTTTATGTTTTTGTTTAATATTTTGAATTTATTTTATGAAAAGCATACTCATTTAGAATTGTTCTCTCTTTTTGATTGTTTGACACACTTATCTTTTTTTTTTTTTTTATTGTTGGGGATTCATTGAGGGTACAAGTAACCAGGTTACACTGATTGCATTTGTCAGGCAAAGTCCCTCTTGCAATCGTGTCTTGCCCCCAAAAGGTGTGGCACAAACCAAGGCCCCACCCCACTCCCTCCTCTCTCTCTGCTCTTCCTTTCCCCATCCCTCCCTCCTTCTTACATCCTTTGTATTAACCTGGATGGAATTGGAACACATTATTCTTAGTAAAGCATCACAAGAATGAAGAAGCATGAATCCTATGTACTCAATTTTGATATAAGGACAATTAATGACAATTAAGGACATGGTGGGGGTGGGGAAAGTGGACACCAGAGAGAGAAAGAGACACACTTACCATTATTATTATTAATTTTTTTTTTTTGGTAGAGAGAGTCTCACTTTGTCACCCTTGGTAAAGTGCCGCGGCACCACACAGCTCACAGCAACCTCCAACCTGTGGGCTTAGGTGATTTTCTTGCCTCAGGCTCCTGAGGAGCTGGGACTACAGGTACCTGCCACAATACCCAGCTACTTTTTTTTTTTTTTTTTCCGGTTGCTGCAGTTTGGTGGGGGCTGGATTCAAACCCGCCACCCTCGCTATATGGGGCTGGCACCCTACTTTTTTTTTTTTTATTTTAAAAACTTTACTTTTATTATTTATTTATTTTTTTTTTTTTATTAAATCATAGCTGCGTACATTGATATGATCATGGGGCATCATACTCTAGCTTCATAGACCGTTTCACACATTTTCATCACAATAGTTAACATAGCCTTCCTGGCATTTTCTTAGTTACTGTGCCAAGACATTTACATTCCACATTTACTAAGTTTCACATATACCCTTGTAAGATGCACCGCAGGTGTAATCCCACCAATACCTCTCCCTCCCCCCTCCTCCCCTCTCTTTCCCTCTTCCCCCTATTCTTAGGTTGTAACTGGGTTATAGCAATATATAATTTCAATGCAATCCCTATTAAAGCTCCACTGTCATACTTTAAAGACCTTGAAAAAATAATACTTCGTTTTATATGGAATCAGAAAAAATCTCGAATAGCCAAGACATTACTCAGAAATAAAAACAAAACAGGAGGAATCACGCTACCAGACCTCAGACTTTACTACAAATCGATAGTGGTCATTGTCATTTTTATCTTAAGTTACCCCTATATGCTGGCCATACATTCTTTGCAGATCTAATCAATTTGAGTTAAAGGTTGATAATTTAAAATAATATAATATTATATGCCTGGAAAGATGTCTTCATATCCTTGAGGTGAGTTGCTATTTTAGCTGTTTGTTTAGTGAATTTCCTGGACTAATTCTGTACATTATCCATTCTTTTTGTGTGTCTATGTTAAGTTAGGATAGTAATCAACTGATTATGAACCAGAACTTTCTTCAAAGTCTTGAACAAAGAGAACTCCCTTTCTTTGCCAAGCAGCTTTGACTATGTGTTGAAAGATGCTCTCAATGTTCTGGCACTTCATGTCTCTGTCTAAGTCTTCTTTCCCTTCTTAGTAGAGCATTGAAGTTAGCCAAATGTAAAAATGAAGACCATAACGGTCTTTGATAGGTAATTGCACACTCTTGCACATGGACATGATCTTCTATTCCCCAGGAAATAAATCAGAGATTTTCAACATGATGGCTATTATAATTTTCAAGGTTTTTATTTTTCTTCTATAATTTTGGCTTGTCTCTTGTTTATTCTAACTAGTGTCTAACTAGAAGCATAACATTATTATTATGTTAAATAATAGGCACTGATTTCTTTGACAAACAAGTTAGGAAGGCATTTTTTATTTTTCTTCTTTTTTTTCTCATTTAGCCAACTCTGAATCAGGTTAAATAAAGACCAGCCCTTAAATAGGGACTATTCCAAGGAGCAGCCATATTGGTCTCAAAATGACAATGTGCTGGTGATGAGGTCTTTGGAAGAGCTTCCCACCTGCTTTGCACATGGCCTGCTCTTGACCCCAGTGGTTAATAGGCTGCTGGTTTTTCCAGTTGTGTTGGTTTTCAAGGATATTGGGGAATGGACAGAGCTGGATAGAGATATACAAGTTTAAAAGCTACAAAGCTTGTTGCTCTTTACAAGATACAGTTGATTTTTTTCCTTGAATAAATTATTTTCAGATTGTTGAAGGCTTTTGCTTAGTTTACATAGTTATGAAAATGTTAACTTAGACAATTTTCCTGAGGTCTCCTTGGTTGTATCAGGCAGTGGATTTTTAGGTTTTTATTCCACCATCTCAGAAGGGCCTACGCCATCTTTCTATATAATAATTATCTCACTTATAAACTATTTTAATTTAATGTAGATATCTACCACCAAAAATCCCATAGGAAATTACATATGTCTCACTAAACAGTAGATTGAGCTATAATCCTCAAAATCATATGACAAAGTAGATTTTTTTTTTATTATAATGATAAAATCAGAGGGTAGGTAGCCTTCCATATATCTCATAGAACAAAATTGCATCACCAATACTTGAATCTAATTAAATAATCTGAAGGTTTTCCATGTCTTTTAAATTTAGTCTTTAAAAATGTTATTTTGAAATTTGATCATCAACATCATTATAAGTATCACAGTCAAGTAATGACCATGTATGTCTGTATAATTTAGAATGTTGCTTTCATACTTTTAATTATGGGAAATGTGCCAGAAAGCTTAGCATGTTACTTATGTCTTCTATGAATATCTTTCAGTTTGATTTACCTGTGAATCAAACTGAAAGTTTGATTACCTGTGATTTACCAGTTTTATTTACTGTAGCTTTAGACAAATATACAACACAAAAATGTTAAATATTTTAAAGAAATATTGCCTTGAAAAGATATAATTATTAGGGAAGCAATTAGGGAAAAGGCTTATTTATTCACGAGTTGAGTTCAACTTCTGTCTCTGATATTTATAAGGTATATTTTACTGGGTAGTTGAGTTCACAGATTGCTTCTTTCCAGCTGCTTCACTATGAGTACAAAATTAATTATATATGTAACAGCAGATGCCACCAATACACACTTGAAAATGTAGCAATAGATCTAAACTTGCCTAACAAATAGAAATTGTTATACATTTCCTTATTTTTTCTTCCTTTCTTAAGTATAATCTCATACATAGAATATTGACATGTAAGTTTACTAATTTGTATGTCAGAGAACATTTAATAACTTTATTTATAAGTGTTAATGTTGTGATTAATATGAACTATAGTTATTGGAAACAAAATGTCCAAAAATCAAGAATCTTCCTAAATTAATAAATAACTGTAATTTTCTTCTCACTACATGTTCATGCAGTAGCACCAGATAAAATTTCAGAATACAAACACATACACACCCAGTTTATATATAGAGATATATATATTGAAAAATACATATTTCACAGATGCACATACATATGTTGTAAAATAGAATTCCTCTTTTATGCTATCAGGCCATTAAAATATATTTTTAGAATTGCATGCAAGTAACCACTTTGGAAGTAGTGTACTTGTTTTTAATAATTTAAGACGCCACTAATGATGCTAACTCTCAAGTGCAAGAGCTATAAATTTGGTTGTATTTGGTAATGACCGTATACTGTGTTAAAAGATTTTAAAACTCCATTCAGACACAAACACATATACTCATTATGACTGTTGATCATTCCGAGAACTAATCCGAATTTTTACCATGGATCTCTGTGCTTTCTTTCAAAATGTACTTCATACACGCGCGCGCGCACACACACACACACACACACACACACACACACATGCATTCCACACACAAATGCAAAGCACAACCCATATTCTCATACATGTTTTGACTTCCTACTTTCTAAAAATTATCTGTGGTTATTTTGTGTGGCCCTCTGCTTTGCTCATTAACTTTGGATGACTGTATAATTAATGTTCTAAACACTTTTTAAAATGAAAAGAAGTTTTATTAATAATTATGCTAGAAAATGGGTGAAACAGAAATATCGTCATTCTT
The DNA here is from genome assembly GCA_963574355.1 of Loris lydekkerianus. Taxonomy (NCBI): domain Eukaryota; kingdom Metazoa; phylum Chordata; class Mammalia; order Primates; family Lorisidae; genus Loris; species Loris lydekkerianus. The sequence goes on along the minus strand of CAUYPK010005714.1, from coordinate 14,763 downwards.
CAAAGCCAACTGGTACATGCCTTCATCCGCCCTTCCTTTCCTATGTTTCTAAACCAGGCATCCAGGTGTCACTCCTCTTACCAATCACAAATTTCTTTACATGGATATTTCATTTCTTAACTTTCTTTATCTACATCTGCTTTCTCTGCTTAATTCCTAGATTTAGATTCCTGACCCCTTTACTTGGCTTGCCTCGGTTACAGACCATTCTCAGTTATAAATGCGTCTAATGTGTACATCACAGTGTTTCACAACTTTTGCTCAAAATTGTTCTCACGGTCCCATCACATTTGTACTATGACTTATGAGACTGTGAGTAAATTTTCTCTCTGCAACCTATCTGATATAATTTCCTACCAATATGTTCTGCTTCCTGTCTACTAAAGCCACAATGGTCCTTTTGCTCCCTTAGAAACAAGTAAAAGCCCCTCCATGTAATCACAGTTGCCATTTTCTATCCTAAAATGTTATCCCAAAAAACCCTGGGGCTTATTCTTCATCTTCTTCATTATTGTTCAAATATCATCTCCACTGCAAGGACTTATTTGGCCAACATAAATAAAATAGCATTTTTACCTTGAGACTGAGCTTTATTTTTTTCATGTCAGTTACCATAGGCTAAATTAGAATTAATTTCTTTTTTTTTTTTTTGCCTATCTAGACTGTCTTTTTTTTTTTTTAAATTTCTTTTCCCTCCTTAATTCCTTACGTCAAAATATATGTGTATAATGCCTGGATGAAAAGTTGAAAATATAGGATCAAGATTATATAAGATTTCTTTAGCATCAATAAATCACTTTATAAATATTTAATCATGTTTGCCTAATCTCACAGTGAGTGTCACGCTCTTGTTCTCAGGAAGACGCCTTTCTCTCAGATTCCAGTAATGCTCCTGCCAGAGCATTTTCACTTACCCAAGTATTCTCTTTTCTGTGTCATCGCTTTCAATTTTCTACCAGATACGCTCTATCTGTATAAAATCACATTTTATCATTTTTATATAAAAAAAATTTTCTCAAACCCACAGCAAAGTCAAGGAACCATAAAATTATTTCATTAATATTAGCAACAAGGTTTTGCTGTACTTCCAGGCTTTGATTGAATATCTCCTTCTTATAATTCCGTCAGTAAATCTACTTACTATTTAAGTCTAATTTCAAATATCACATTATTTCATTTCCCACTATCTTTCTGAAAATATCATATGTTCTTTTATATATCTCCATTGTATTAAATTAATTATTCCCAATTGAAGATATCAATGTCTAAATATATTATTTTAATTATCTGTTACATCTATCCTCTCTGCATTTTTTTCACTGAAGTATAAAGTTCATGAAAGGAAGAGCTTGCCTGTATTAACCATCTCTATATCTCAGTATCCTACAGGGGTCCTCAAACTATGGCCCGTGGGCCACATGATGCAGTGTGATTGTATTTGTTCCTGTTTTGTTTTTTACTTTAAAATAAGATATGTGCTATGCGTAGAAATTTGTTCATAGTTTTTTGTTTTGTTTTGTTTTGTTTTTAACTATAGTCTAGCCCTACAAAGGTCTGAGGGACAGTAAACTGGCCCCCTGTTTAAAAAGTTTGAGGACCTCTGGATAGACTGTCAAATAGTTGATTATAAAATAAATAAGTAAAGTGTTCAAAAATAATTTTTTTCTGGAAGTATATTTATCATGATAAAATAGAATGCATAGTTTGATTTGTTTAGCAAATTATTATAGCATGGTAGTCAGTAAAACTAGCACTTGTTTGGGAATTAAGGATTTATGCTCTAAGTTGTAGATATAACTTTGCTATGTGACTTGAAACAACTCATATAACTTTATTCTCTCTCTCTCTCTTTTTTTTTTTTTTTTTTTTGGACAGTGTCACTGGGTTGCCCTCAGTAGAGTACTATGGCATCACAGCTCACAGCAACCTCAAATTCTTGGGTTTAAGCGATTCTTTTGCTTCAGCCTTCCAAGTAGCTGTGACTACAGGCACCAGCCACAAAGTTCTGGTTAATTTTTTTTTTTTTTTTTTTTTTTTTTTTTGCAATTGTCATGGTTGTTTTGTAGGCCTGGGCAGGGTTCAAAATAACCTGCCCGGGGATATGTGGCCAGCTCTCTAACCACTGAGCAACAGGTGCTAAGCCTTTATTTTCCTTTTATTTATCATAAAGTATTGTGTTTTCTCTATAAAATCATTTTAATAAACTTTAATGAACATATGGTATAATATTAGCCTCTGTTTCACATATATTTGGTTGAAGAAATTTTTTCCAAACCTATGTAGGAAGTATGCCACTTCTACTTTATTAAACAGGAAAATACAAGGCACAATGATGCATGAACAGTGAGGAATATAACACTCATTTTATTGTCTTTTCAAAAAAAAAAAAAAAAGAAAGAAAAAGAAAAAAGAAAAGAATCATCCCAGTAAGATAAAAGCTTAGGAGAAAACTATTAGCTCTCTGATTTCTTTTAAGGACTAAAAGCATTTCCTTATTTTCAAATCTAAATCGTTATGTGATACTCTTAATAAAAATAGACATTTAATATTATCCTACATATTCACCTGCAGGATGATTGAACTAAGTGAAATTGAACTTGCTGTTAGGTTTTTATTGCTATTTGTTTCTCTCTAATTTGTGAATTTGTAATGAAAGATTTTTAAGTCCAAGAATCATTTATACAGTAGGAAAACTGACATGGAATGGGAAAGTAAATAAAGAATAGTCATGAAAATTTGTCAATGACTTGAAATAGTAATAATTTTATATTTCTCTTTCCATTATAAAATATTACAAATACTTGAATGACTCATTCTAATAGATGTGACTCACTGTTTTTTAGTAAAGTATTTCCCCTATGGCTGACTCTCTTGACACCATTCATATATTAGAAACACTTTCAAATTTATTTTCTGTGTGTGTTACTACATATAAATAGTAAAATATTTCTAAGAGTACATGTTTCTTCCCATAATGAGTAACAACATAGTTAGTACAAAATAACCTAAGAAGCTGGGGACAGGAGTTACATATTGGCTGTTGCCTTCATTATTTGCTGCTGTGTTTACATTTTCTAAACTTTTTAAAAAAATACAAATATGATACATTGCTTATTTATCCTGCCTCTATATAGGTATAGCTTTTATACTGAAAAATTTTTTTTTTGATTAAAGTTATTAAAGTTCCAGAAACAATGCAAAAGTTTTTCTTTCTGATGAGTATATTACCCTCAATTATGAAAGCATGAAGGCCAAATGTTGGAAGGATTTTTTGATTTGGGAAATTTATCAGTTTATGATATGAAAAACCAAATTTGTCCTAGAACTTGACAATGAAAGCTGACTTAGAGATTTAACAATTTTAGTGGATTTAACAGCTTACTTAATATTTATTTATTCATGAATTTATTTTATTTCAGATTAATATAAGGGTAGACACGATTGGGTTACATTGGTTGCATTTATTAGATAAAATCCCTGTTATAGTTGTGCCCCTCACCCAGGAGTTGTGCCATGCACTCTGACATTGTGCCTTTTAGTGGGGAGCAAACCAATTCCCCTCCCTCCTGCCTTTTCCCTCCTCCCTCCTTTCCCATTCCCCCAACTTGTAATGGAGTTTTTCTCTTGTGTGGGCATGCATTTGTTCATCTACTGGCTTCATGATAGTATTAAGTACATTGGATTCTTGCTTTTCCATTCTTGTGGTACTTCACTAAAGACAATGTTGTCCATCTCAATCCAAGTTAACACAAAAGATGTAAAGTCTCCATCTTTTTTTGGCTGAGTGAGTAGTATTTCATGGTATACATATACCACAGTTTATTAATTCATTCATGGGTTGATGGGCCACTGGGTTGAGTTCACATCTTGGTGATTGTAAACTGAGCTGTGATAAACAATTTAGTGCAAATGTCCTTGTGGTAAAATGATTTACTTTTTCTGCTAGGTAGATACCTAATAAAAAGACTGCAGGATCAAAAGGAAAATTTACTTTTGAGTTCTTTGAAGATTCTCTATACTTCTTTCCAAAGAGTCTATAATAGTTTGTAATCCACCAACAATGTAAAAGTGTTCCCTCCTCTCCACATAAACACCAACTTCTAAAACGGTGGGACTCTATCATGTGGATGATTTTCCCTGGAGTAAGATGATAGCCCAAGGTAGTTTTGATTTGTATTTATCTGACCTCAGGCTTCCAAAATGCTAGGATTATAGGAATGAGCCATTGTTCCCGACTCTTTCATTTGTCTGTCTTCAAGGAAACATTAGATATCTGAGGACTCAATACAATCTAAATGAATTAAGTCTGAAAAGTGACAATCCTTTCATTAGAAGGGAGAGAATGGTGGTTTCTTTCAATCTAGTGTTCCTGCAAAAAGGGAAACTATCTCCTTAAAAACATGGAAATAACAAGAAAATAACCAAACTTATTAAAATTGATAATAATGTTATTTCAGAGGCCTGCTATACAATACGATCAAGAGATATTATTGTCATATTTTAATTGATGGTTTGCTGTAATATGTTAATATTCTCTTTTTATTTTTATCTATTATTTTTACTCTCTGTTGAATTTCATTTCTTTAATATTTTAGAAGGGTAGAAAAGGAAATGAAAAGTCAGATAAATTATCTCTTTCTCCCATTAACTAAAATTCAAATAAGTATTACTTTAAAGAAAAGCTGATTGCATAATGACTACATTTTTTTTTCTTTTAATTTGAACTGTTTAAGTTAGAATATTTTATTATTATCATCTAGATATATGTTTCTTTATGGCACTGGAATCAAGACTATTTTGACTCATCCTTTTTATGGCTGAGTAGTACTCTATGGTCTACATATAACATATTTTGTTAATCATCCCATGAATTGATGAGCAGATGGGTTGATTCCACATCTTTGCAATTGTGAATTATGCTGCAATAAACACTCAAGTGTATATGTCTTTTTGACACAGTAAAATGATTCCTTTTATTTTTAGTACATACCCAGTAGAGGGATAGCTGGATTAAATGTTAGGTCTACTTTTAGTTTTTTGAGAAATCTTGATATTGTTTACTGTAGGGTTTGTATTAGTTTGAATTTTTAAAAATTTGGGAATATTTTAGCTTTATTTGCAGCATGATAGACTATTTGGATATTTTTATAGTGATTATTGTTTAAGATATTTAAAAAAAATCCCCAAGGTGAAATGTAAAGATCACAATAACAAACAAGCTCATTGTTATAGTCAGTATTCCACATTTCAGTACAGTGAGGTATTTTATTACAAAGTAGATTGTTTATGCAGAGATTTAAGTTGAAATTTTGTATAGCTCCTTTCTCTGAGTTAGGGTTCTGAAACTCAGATTTTAGCTGACTTTATAATATTAACTTTGTGTCAGTGGTCAACAAAATATGAAATTACAGTAAAGCTATTCTCGAAGAGTTAACCTCTTTCATCCCCAATGCTACAGAAATAGGAGGAAATGAAGTTTGTTCACTGCTCTGATCAGTTTTATGATACTCGATCAAATACAAAATCAGGAAACCAGGTTTTCCATGTATAAGAGCAATACACTAGCAACCAAAGCAAAAATAACAACTGAACCCTGGGGAGGTTCCAATTTCATTATATTAAAATTATGAAGCTTTATATAACCTGCATTAATCTATACTAACCTTACACATTAGCCTGAGCAAGAGAACTTCTGTGTGAATACACCATATGGCCTGTCTGGTCACTAGCACAGCAGGACACGTCTAGAGTTTTCACTTGGTTCTCTGCCTTCTTCAGGGCCCCTCCAGAATGCTCTACTAAGGAAACTTGATAGTGTACTCACTGAGAAGGAAAAAGATATAAAGGAGTTCTGTTGTTTATCCCAGGGCGTTTATTGAAGCGTAAATTCAGAGCTGAGACACAATAAATGTATAAGAGGCATGATTAAATTCAGATAATTCATTCTTTGATTACATAGCTTCCATAAGCGTTCCTCTGCATACATTTGAACTCTTTACTGTAACAAAATAACGCCATATTCGTACCTAAACCACACTCCCCTAGCCTTCTGGCAAGCAAAGAAGAGCTCACTCTTCTCTAAAATAAAATGCACACTTCCACCAGCTATTGTTTCTATGAAGGACTACATTTCTCACTCTTCAAATGTATTTGTTGGTTACACTGAACTGTCTGTTTCACTGAATATTCTGTTACCTAACAATTAAATTGTAAAATGAACCTCAAATAACTAGTATATAATATACACACAAAAGGAATGCAAGAAAGATGTTCAGATAGCTCCGGCTTAGTGATTTATTTTTCCTTGTTTTAGACACTTTCTGATCCTTCTTTTGCAAATAATCGGTATAATGCTTGATGCTTTATATCAGCTAGCAGGGATATGTTATCCAGATAGTTGATCAAACATTATTCTGGATGTTTCTGTGATGGTATGTTTTGGGTGAGATTTTAAACTGGTGGACTGATTTATCATTCTGAGTATGCAGTAAGTTAATATGCTTCCAAAAATTAAAATTATTTTAGAAATATATAAGCAGAGCATTATCACTCCTATATATCTTTCATATCACTCCTCTGCACTTGGAAAGCAACCAGTTTCAATATTTTCTGGTTGTCTTTTCTCCTTTTTGTTTTTCCAAATATATGCAGCTATAATTACATTTTCGCACTCTTCCCTTTTTATTACTTAAAGAATAACATCTATATGATTTTTTAGACATTGTCTACTTTTGCTTATGAGTATTCTTTTCTCATAGAGTTCATCGTCAGGCTTTTTTCCTATTTGATGGATGAGAAGTTGTGTCAACTTTTAATTTTGTATCTTTGTTTGCATTTGCATTTCTCTTACTATGAGTTAATCTGACTCCTGTGGTCTGTCATTTGTCTTTGCTTGTGGTAATTATTCTAATGAGAAAGCATTACTTTTTGGAGTCAAATTTACCAACCCTTTCTTTTATTTGTTCTTCTGAAAGTGTTTCTCCATACTCAGGCCGTAGACAAAGTTACCACATAAATATTCCATTTTGAGGCTAAGAAAGCTGAATTTTACTGTGATTATTTGCTTAAGACCACAAAGATAATAGTATCCAAGTCAAAACTGTATTTATTTTTTAAACGAGTTGTCTTTTTTTGTGATCTAAATTACTGTCGGCTCAGTTCAAGTTCCAGTTCTCAGCACAATAATATGGGAAGAACATACGAACTCTTTACACATTGTGCTAGCTATAGAGTAAGGTTAAAATATTATAAAAGGTCAAGTCCCTCAGCCTGCTCTAAAAGATAATATTTACACTAACCTTTGCAATTCTTTTCTCTTTTTCATGTCTTATCCAGGTTTTTATAACTACAAGGGCTACTTAAGAATTAGCTGTTAGCATTCTACATTTACTAAGTTTCACATATACCCTTGTAAGATGCACCGCATGTGTAATCCCACCAAAACAACTGTATGGTGCACAATGATCGTATTAATGTTCACAGCTATGATTTCATTAAAAAAAAGAAAAGAAACAAACAAACAAAAGAAATAGCTGTTAAGTTACTAATGAGAAAATGAAATGGTGGGAAATGAACATTAAGATAACATTATAATCATCTTAATACTGCTTTTCAGCTTATTTCTGAATACAATAATAACACAAAGAGGAAAAATGTGAAGCCATCAGAACATCCTCAGGAAAAAGTAAAATTTATATTATTCCAGGATTATTGCTTAGAAATAGTTTTAGAAAAACTAGAATCCTTCTGTGTGCCCCTCTGGGAACTTGTGCTTCTTAGTTATGGTAGGATTTAGAGCAGAGCTTTTTCACTGAGACATTTGGGAAAAGATGAGCATTCTCATTGCATTTTTAATAAAGCAAGAACCAATGTATAAAAATAAAAGTTGAAAAGTATAAATTATGTACATGTATTAAATGCATACCTTCTACATTGAAGTAGAACTTCTTCTTTCTATTAAAGTATTATGGCTTTTAAAAAAGTACTATTAAATTAAATGCTGAGAACAACATTGCAACAAATGCATCTATATAATTAAAACAGACTCCTGTGCCAGAAATTGAAAAGTAGCTGGACAATCAAGTCAAAGTCATTTCTACAGTACAATTAAAATCCTGAAAAAGAAGAATGTACTCAAAGATACTTAATGTTATATAAGACATATTATAAGTTAACCTACTGCAGTACCTGAAATATATTATATCTTTAATGACCATAATTTTTTTTTTTTTTTTTTTTGGCTATTGAAATTCCAATTTCTGCAATTCATCAAGATACACAGCATGTATATCCAAATACCAACACATTATAAATCCTTTAGTAAATAAGGAAATGAAATACTACTAACAGTTTTTTCTTTTTCTTTTTAAATTTTGGGATATTCTGAGGGCACGTATAATCATAATACATTATTTGTGTCTGTAGGCTAAAGTCCAAATTTTGAGCTGTAGCTGAGTCCTTCATCCAGGTAGTGTGCCACATACCTCTACATCGTACCCTTCTTGAGTTTAATTGTGCTTTTCTCTCTTGTGGGTCTCCTGTTGCTGATCTACTGTCCTCAGATTAGTACTGAGTCTAGGGGCTGCTTGCTTTTCTATCCTTGAGATACTTAGGAGAATGTTCTTCAAATGTAAATGTGAATAGAGAAGATGGAAAGTCTCCATCTTTTTACGGCTGCCTCGCATTTCATACCTGGACCATAGCTTATTAATACAGTCATGAGCTGAAGGGCACTTGGGTTGTTTCCACATCTTTGCAGTTGTGACTTGCCTGATATAAACAGTACAAGAAAGTACAAGAATAATAATGTTAATTTTAAAAAACAAGTTCAGATTCGTCTATTTCTTTCATTTTTTTTGTTTTGTTTCTGCTTTATACTTTTTGTTTTTTGAGACAGAGTCTCACTTTGTTGTCCCAGGCTATAGTACCCTGGCATCATAACCCACAGCAACCTCAAACTCCTGGGCTGAAGCAATCTTCTTGCCTCAGCCTCCTCAGTAGCTGAAACTACAGGGGTGTACCACCATAACTGCTAATTTTTTTTTTAGTAGAGACAGGATCTTCGCATTACTCAGGCTGGTTTTATACTTCTGATCTCAAACAATCCACTTTCGCCTCTCAGAGAGTTAGGATTATAGGTGTAAGACACCATACTGGGCAAAATTGTCTATTTTTTTTTCATTCTTTTGTTGTTGTTGTTTATTTTATGAATTTTTAAAATTCTTATTAGATACATGCATGTATGTTATTCTTATGTCTTTCTTGTGATCATTTCTTTTCCATCTCTATTAAATCTCCTTGAAGTATATTTTTTATTGATATAAATGTAGGCATATCGTGTTTCTTATCTCTGAACCTTTTATTGCATATTTCTCTTCACACTTTTACTTTATTATTTATTTATTTTTGGAGACAGAGTTTCACATTGTCACCCTCAGTAGAGTGCCAGGGCATCATAGCTCACAGCAACATCAAATTCTTGGGCTCAAGCAATTCTCTTGCCCCTGAGTAGCTGGGAGTATAGGTGCCCACCACAACACCCAGGTATTTTTAGAAATGAGGTCTTGCTCTGGCTCTGGTTGGTGTGGAACCTGTGAGCTCGGGCAATCCAGCCATCTCAGCCTCCTAGAGTGCTAGGATTACAGGCATGAGTCACTGCACCTAGCCCCCCCACCTCTTACTTTTAATTGTATATTTTTTATATTTGAGATATGTTTCTTATAACTACCTTATAGTCAATATTTCCTTTATTTTTTCCATTCTGACATTCTTCCCTTTCTAATTATTGCATATAGTCCTAACATTTAAAATAACTATTGATATTTGCAATTCATTCAATTTTGCTCTCCATTTGTTTGTATCCTTCATTTTCCTGTATTTCAGTAGTTTGAGTATTTACAGTAATCAATTTTATGTACTGTGCTAATTTTTAAGCTACATTATATATCTTAATGATTTGTGGGGTAGGTGGTTGCTGTAGAAGTTAAAATGTATATTGTTAACTTATTCCAATCCACCTTCGTATGACACTAATTGTGAAAATTATTAAAACCTTTTAATAGTATAATTATCCTGTCTTTGCAACTCTACTTACTGTCATACATTTTCTTTGTAAATAGTGTATGAATTGTTATTTTTATTAGTATATTTTTAAAATGCTAACAAACATGTACTTCATTATGTATTTTCATTTACTCAAGTGTTTACCTTGTAATGCTTTGCCATGCTCATCATGCCTTCCACATGGGGAATTTCATCCAGCACTCAATCCTTCCAGTCAGAAGACTTCCTTCTAGAATTTCTTACCATGTGAATACATGGGAGAGACATGCTCTCAGATCTCATCTGCTTGATCTTCCCTTTATTTAGTCTTCCTTTTGAAAAACATTCTCACTGTGTATATAATATTTAATACTAGATTCCAGTTTTCATTTTATTCATTAAACACTTTAAGAGCATGTTTTGTTGCCATTTCAATATTATTTTCAGATGACAGGTTTTACTCTTTTCATTCTTATTTTATATCTATTGTGCCATTGTTCCTGCTATAGTGGAAAAATTGATGTTCTGTTTATCACTGGTTACTTAGCAGTTTGACTCAGATTAGTTGCAGTTGTCATTATAATAATATAAACATTTTCCTAATTATGGTAATGCTATTTCCTAACCAGACCTTGAAATGAATAACAAGTGTGTTATAAGCTTTTATTATGAACATACAGAAAGAAGAACTTATACCAAATAAGATAAATTTGGTCTTGCTAAGTGACAATTTGAAACTTTGAATTTTTCTGAAAGCTACTTTACTCATTGACAATTTAATAACACTGATATATATTCATTCAAATTTCTATTTTGCATATGTAGTTTCTGCCAAAACTTTTATATTTCAAAATCTTGAGAGGAGCTTATCAGATCTGAAAAGCTTTAAAATAAATCCACATATTGGCGAAAAGATGGTGATGTCCATGTTACACATAAATAGTGTGATATAATTTAAACTGCATTTATGCTTTGTTTCCACAGGATACTTTGAGTATATCGTGACATTAACTACAAACACACTTGTTGCTTGTTGCCATAAAAAATGTTTCTTCAAAGTTTTCTGTACTCATAACTCATTTCAATATGACCTGAAGTTCATGTTAAAAAGGCCAAAATTACCTCAGGTTATGTGAATCCAGTAGGGAAGATGACAATGGGCACAGAAACTTGATTTTTTTAAGCTTTCCACTTAAGCAGAATGACATTTGGAAATCATTTTCTTAGACACATATCAAAAGAAATACTTCTAGTCCAGTATAATTCAACTTAGATAAAATATTAACACTCTAGTATAAAAATACGTATTGTGACTTGACTTAATGCATTGCACTATTTAGTAAAGATCATATCAATGACATAAATTTCTAAAATTTATTTCAATTTTTCATTGACAGAAAATAATTTACATATTTATGGGATAATATATGACGTTCTTAATGTATATATTCTGAGCAAGTAAATTGGGCCAATATTATTCATTACCGCACTTATTTACTTTGCAGCATGACCATTTAAAATCTACACTTTTAGCAATGTAGAAATATACTCTATTTCTCTATACATATATATATGTACATAGAACCATCTTCCACACTCTACATCTATGAATTGGTCTTTTTAAGGTATCACACATATTAGTGAGATCATGTGGTGTTTGTTCTTCTCATGATGTATATATGTAATTTTTTTTTTTTTTTTTTTTTTTTGATACACAGTCTCCCTCTGTTATGCAGGATTTAATGCCATAGGGTCAGTGAAGCTCACAGCAACCTTAAACTTCTGGTCTCAAGGGATTCTCCTGCCTCAGCCTCCTGAGTAGCTGGGGCTACAAGTGCCACCACCACAGCTTGTGGCTAACTTTCCTATTTTTTAGTACATGTCTTCTGCTATTTTTTCCCTCAGGGTTCATAGTTCTCTCTATAGAGATCTTTCTCATCTTTTGTTAGGTACATCCCAAGATACTTCAATTTCTAGAGAAGGGATCTTGCTGTTGCACAGGCTAGTTTCAAACTCCTGAACTCAAGCATTCCTCCCACTTCAGCCACCCAGAATTTTAAGCATGAACCACCAGACCTGGCTTATGAAATATTTTTTATAAGTATGGTCACCATGCTTTATTTTCAAAGGATATTACGAGGTTATCATGACATTAACCATAAACACACTTTTTGCATTACAATAGTGTTTCTTAAACATTTTTCTAGTCACCACTCATTTCAACATCACCTGGGATTCTTGTTAAAAATGCCAAACTTACCTAAGGTTATGTGAGGTAGGGAAGATGACAAGTGGGCACTATTCCATTAGTGCACCAATATTTATTCTCCCTGTCTAATTAAAACTTGTACGCTTTGAATAACATTTCTCCTTTCCCTGTCAACTTTCCACCTTCCACCCACACTTATGTTATACATCTATGAATTGGACTTTTTAAGATATCAAATATTAGTGATCTTATGTGGTGTTTGCCTTTCTTATTTGTCTGACATTTCCCTGTTTTATTTCACATAACATATATATTCATCCATGTCATTGCTTATTTTTTAAGATTGGGTAGTATTCCATTGTGCACATATAACACATTTTCTTTACACATTCCAATGACATAGATATGTTAAAAAACAAAACAAAACATGGAAATCAAACTTTGTTCTTATAGTATAGGCTACTTTTTCTTTTTTACCTCAGCTATAAGTTAATTTGTAAATTAACATTCTGAGGAACTCAGGCATAGTGTTGTACATTTTTGAACCGTATAGAATATGAGTAAAATCTGTATCACTTTTGGAGTCAGCTCTGAAAATATATATATATATATATATATATATATATTTCACCATTAGTCAAGTGGCAGAAAAATTAAGTAGTTCATAGTTGGAGCATTAAACAGGTCATTATAGAAGCTTAATGTGAACATCATCATTGCCAAGTGTAAGACACATTATATTCTGTTGGCTTCTTTAACACCATTAGTTTGTTTTGTCAGGATTTTGGTATAAATTAAGTGGCTTAAATAAAACTACAGCACAAAATTTTACCTTTAAAAAATATACTTTGTGATAGTCCTTTTCATCAAAATATTGGTTTTAAAGGCATATACAGAAGGGCTTTGAACCTGTTCAAAGGCAATAATATAAGAGTTCAGAATCTTTCAGAGAGAAAACCCTAGCAGGTCGGCAATTAAGAATTGCTACAGAGGCACATTTTATAAGACTAGGTGCTCAGCTTAAATACTGCCCTTAATTAATGAACAGTTATAATGAATCTAACACTGGCAAAGTCATAGAATTTGTAATGTTTTAAACATTGTGAATAGCTGAACTCAAATCTTCAAACCTCAACTAATTCTATCCCCAATTTCTCCTTTTTATCCCTCACCTAAATTATCTCATATCCTTGACAAAGTTATAGATCAGAATACTTAAAATGTCAAAGAAATTTGATTGCTACAGAAAATATATGTATAAAAATCTCTCTCTCTCTCTCTCTCTCTCTCTCTCTCTCTCTCTCTATATATATATATATATATATATATATATATACACACACACACACATACATACACACATACACACACATTAGGTTAAGTATTCTTAACCTAATATATTAAGAGACCTAATTAGTACTATAGAATCAGACAAAACAATTATATCAAAATATAAAAAACAATAATGCCAAAACAAAAAGCAAAGACCTGCACTTACTGAGGAAGCTCTGACCCTAAGCTTTGACATTTTCACTGACTTCTGGTACCTAATAAATACCACGTATTTTTGGAATGACCTGGTATATTTTTTGTAAGACAGATTTTATGGCATTTTATATTTATAAAATCTATTCCCAAAGCTTGTAGCTTTGGGGTGTGCTTATTTATCTAGCAAATACCGTGCATCTCAAAATTTGGAGAGCCATTCTTCATTTGAATGTGTCTAGCTACATTACAATTTTTAGCATGTTCTGGTAGAATAATCACTTGCCCTGAGGTTTCTGATATCCACAGTAGCAAGTATATTTGTATTTGTTTAAGGGGGTACATTCCTCCCTTGTACCCTGGTGGATAGAGAATTAATTCTAGGAGGAATCATGGCTAAAGTTGTGCACCTAATTTGAAAAATCTTCTATCTAAATAGAAGACAGGTTCTCAGTCCATCATATCTTCTTGCTTTTCCAATTTTCAAGTTACCAGGTACACTTGGAAATAGTTCGTTCTCTCTCTCTCTCTTTTTAATTGGAGATAAAGTCTCACTCTATTGCCCCTGCTAGAGTGAAGCTTCAAATTGGGCTCAAGTGATCCTCCTGCTTCAGCCTTCTGGGTAGCTGGGTCTACAGGAGTCCACCATGACCTGAGGGTAATTTCTCTTAATTTTTTAGTAGAGACAAGGGTCTTGCTCTTTCTCAGGCTGGTCATAAACTCTTGAATTCAAACAATCCTCCTGCCTCAGCATCCTAAGAGGGTTAGGGTTACTGGCCACCAAGCCTAGCAATAGATTCCTCTTTATGAACAAATATCAATTAAAATAATAAATTCAAAAAAAAAAAAAAAACAAAAAAAAACTAGTTCCTCTTATTTGCCCTCCGGTTGTGTAACTGTAAATGCATTTGCTTGTGATTGTGGCCCTAGTGATTATAGCCTTTTATGATCATGCCCTTTATGACCCTTGCGTGTAAGTTCCCCTAGTCTATTGGTTTGCAACTACCATCCAGTTTGCATATGGTTTT
>CAUYPK010005712.1:0-15676 GCA_963574355.1 Loris lydekkerianus | reverse complement strand
AGTTTTATTCCATGGTGGTCTGAGAAGATGCAAGGAATAATTTCTATTCCTTTAAATTTACTGAGGTTAGACTTGTGCCCTAAGATGTGGTCGATTTTGGAGTAAGTTCCATGGGCTGATGAGAAGTATGTGTATTCAGTTGAACAGTGTATTTTTCATCATCTGTTTTCAATTTGCTGCATTTTATAAACATTTTAATGACTATATATGCAAATGTTATGCTCTTCTACACTTTCACCCCTTAGCCAAATAAGCTGTTAGGAATGGATGCCACCCACTAATTTATGTTCTTATATAAAGATTCACACCATGACCCTCAGGAAACATCACATTCCACAGAAACTCCATCCTTACCCAATCCTTACACCGAAAAGCAAAAGTTCTAATAGAGGAATTAAAGGCAATGGAAGAGATTGGAGGACCATTTAGGAATACAAAGAGATTTTCAAATACTCAGTAATCAGAGCACAGGTGTGGCTGCCAACCAGGTCTTCTGCTGAGGTGGCTCTTGAGTGGCCCAGTTGCAGTTGCACTTCCATCCTTGCATTAATATTCTGGGCACCATAAAGGCCAGTATTTCTCAGAGGAGCTCTCTATCAACTAACCTGGGTAACTAAAGGGTGCTTTTTTGTTTAGTTTAATTTTTATCTTCTTTGTTGTACCCTGAAAATTATATGGAAGATCTTTCAGGCTGGTGCTAGGAGGAAAGTAAGTTCAAATATAGCTGCTTCTCAGCATCCAAGGGGAATTGGGTCCAGAACCTCTAGCAGATACCAGGGATTCTCAAGAGCCTGACACAAAAAAAATGACATAGTATTTGCAACCTACACAAATCTTCCATATACTTTAAAAGGGATGTCCAACCTTTTTTCTTTTCTGCTGCACATTGGAAAAATAAGACTCATCTTGAACCACACAGTGAATATACAATAATAATGAAAGCTTATTAGCAAACAAAGGTCCATGCAGCTGTTAGCGACATCAGGCACCACAAATGAGCAAAGAAGTCCTCATAAAATTTGCTCGCAGTCCACAAGTTGGACACCCCTGCAAATCACTTCTAGATTACTTATAATACCTATTAGAATGTAAATGCTATGTAGTGATTAGACAATACTGTTTTTTTTTATGTTGTATTCTTGTTTATTGCTTTTTGTTTTCAAATATTTTAAATCCATGATTGGTTAAATCCAAGGATCCAGAACTCAGAGATAAGAAGGGCTGCCTGCAATTCCTTCTTCATTTATGTTACTTCATTGAAACTTTTTATGATCTTTGGGAGTATCTTTTTTCTTTTTCTGAAAGAATGCTAAAAATAAACTTGATATTTCAGACAAGACATTTATGAAGGCTTAGAAAGGAAAATGATAAAATACCACTGGAGAAAGCATGCTCCTGTTGGGAGGAAGGGAAACTTCATCCCGGGAAGCTTCGCTGAATGGTCAACTCACAAGAAGGCTGATTAATACAAGAAAGAGATTATAAATGTATTTATCATGCACATGGGGAGAGTCACACAGTGATTACCTAGTATCCCAGTGGGGTTCGCAAATTTCTATGTTTTCCTTGCGGGGAGAGGAGGAATATAGACAATTTAGTTGAGTGACAATAAATGGTTACTAAGAAGGATGAATAATAGCTACTTGGGAGAATGATGGGGAAAACAGATGGGCTTGAAAGTGATTCTCTTTGGAAATTAAGTCAATTCCAGAGACAGGTATTATTTCTGAAATGGGTTGGGCCAGGTCATGATGCTTTATTATATTCTTCTTACAATATATTAGGATTACAGGGAGGGGAAGGAAAGGCAGCTGTCCTTTTGACATGTCTGTTTTATGAATACACACAGAGGAAGGCTCCTACCAATGCCTGTTATCCTCAAAAGGCCTTTAATTCAAAAGAATTCTTTCTACCTAGAAGTTGTATTTAGATATGAAATTTCCTGAGCTCCTTCACTTTTTTAGAAGATTACTAGTAGTATTCTTCTGGAAACTTCTCTTAATAAGTAGAGGAGAGAAAGAGCACCCAACACCATGTTTATAAGAGGAAGGGCTTTATTTCAGCCAGTAGAACAAACAACATAGAAGAATTTGAAATGACCACTCTCTCCAACCAGCTTGGTCTTTCCCTTTTTATCTCCAGTCCAAAAGTTCCTGCCCACAGGTACCTTTCTCATTGGTCAGTTTGAATGAAGCCAAAGAAGCAGTTCCAGGCCCCACAGAACTACAGGATTTTACAGAAGTGGAAATTTCCAGGTCTGAGCACGTTAAGTCTACAAATTCCTAAGAGCCGAGTCATCATGTGGAGGACTTTGCAGGTGTATCCTAGAGAAGACCTCTGTTCTCCTAGACAGCACCCTTCCTGATGTATCCTCTCTCAGTATAATGATACTTTTAAATTAACTCAGCACCAAGAGGTTTGTGGAAAAGAAACCAGCAAGGATGACACCTCTCAGTCAGCATCAGCAAAAACAGATGTTCTGCCTGCACAGGAGCTGCAAAACAGAATTTGGACTCTAAGACTCTGGGAGAACATTCCAGGGTCTTACCGTGTACTGTGCAGCCCCTAGAAATCCAATAATTAGTGCTGTCTCAGTGCACACCCTCATTGGTAATAATAGAAACATTCTTGGGGAGAAAATGATACTTTCACCCCTGCTAATCTGCTGTTTAACCAAACTAAAATTTAATCTTTAGCACTTTGGGGTCCATCCAACTTTCCTTTGCTTTCAGGTGGGCCCTGTTCCTTCTCTTCTGTGTCCAGTGGAAATGAATGGTTAACATCCTCCTCAGGGTTTCCACATGGTTTACTCTGGTTTCTCAAGTTAGATGATGTCTCTTTCTGCTCCCTTTATCCTCTTTGTCATTTTTTTTTTCTGAAAGGTCATCAGAAACTACTTTGAGAATTTTATTTCAGACTCAAGTTATGCATCTGAAACTATTACACCCTCACCTCTGCCACTCACTGCTGTGCTGGGCAGCCTCAGCTTACATGCTCTCCCTGGTGGGATCCCTGCCTCTCCAATGCACACAGAGTTGAGGGTCCACACACCCACTCTGACTTCCCTCTCCTCTGCACATAGCTCCTCTATAGGTGAAGTTTGGTTTGACTTTGTAAGAAGAACTTCACTTCATTTCCTTTGACCTTTTACAGGTTTTCAGGGGAGCACAAGTGTCAGCTGTCCAGGCATTTTTTAATTCTTGACTCACTAAGCATAGCCTTCCCTGGGGAAGGGGTTTCTGTTTTACCACATCTGTGCAACTGAGGGCAATATCGAAGACATGATAAATAAATAACAGCACATGATGAATGTGCCATCCTCTGCAGGCCACAAGAGGAAGCTACTGTCAAAACAGCCAGACTGCTTTCTTTTAATGAGGCTGCAGCTCTGGAACACTGAGCAAGTGTTTACAGCACCCCTTTTTTCTTATGCTTGGAAAAAAGAGGCTGGCAGCCTTAATAAATCCTAGGTTATGGGGCTTGTCTATTTCCATCCTTCCTCTGGCCTATTTTAAAGGAAGGAGAACAGAAGTGAGAGTTCCCCTCTGGAGACCTAGACGCCGACCTTGCTTCATCCTTGCAGGCCTCTTAGTGACCCTCTGTCTCTCAGCTCTTCAAATTCCTTCTCTCTGTCTGTACTGTGTCACTGTTCTGAAAACCTGCTGGAATCACATGTCTAAAAAATACAAAAACATACATGTTTATTAGCACTATTATTAGGTGGTGCTTTCTCTTTCCCTCATTTGACCTTTCTCTCTAAGCTTTATGCAAGCTGGAGCTCTGCTGTATCTCTGGCACCTAAAACAGTGCCTGACACACACAGGCACTAAATATGCATGAGGTAAATGAAGGAAGGAATGAAGTTAGTTAAGCATTTATCGTACAGTTACTATAGCAGTTACTGGGTGCTATAAAAGTGAATAAAATAGGCAGGACTTCTGCCCCTGTGGGAGTTACAGTTTCAAAGGAAATATTAAAAGGTCAGAGCAAAGACTTCAATTTTCCCTTAGGTTAGACAGGACTGGAAGAAATAAAGAAAAAAGGAAAAAAGTACACAACAAAAATTTAGGTCTAAAATTAAGTGAAATTTTGAAGCTGGCAAATTTCCATTCATCTTTTCTCTTTTATGTTTTGCATATGTCTTCCTGTTTACTGCCTTTCCTCTGCCCTTCTCTTTCAAATCTGGTTTTTCCCTAATTGCAATCTCTTCATGCTATTAATGCATTTCTCATTGGGATTTTCTATGAAGGTGATCATGTCATCTGGTAAAAAAGAAAATTCATTTCTTCCTTCTTAGTAAATATGCCTTTTATTCCCTCCAGCTTGCCTCATTTCACTGGCTCAAAAGCCAGTATAAAAGCTTCCTCTAATTCTCTAGTTTTGCTGAGTTTTTACTGCAATGACTATTGGATTATGTCAAATTCTATTCTACATCTAAAGAGATGACGATACTATTTTTCTTTATTCTGTTAATACAAACATCAAATCATACCTAATAGCTGTGAATGTTAAACTGACTTTGCTTTTCTGAAACAAGCTTCAGCTTATTAAGATGATAAGTATTATCATCTTATATAAGTGTATGTGCTGGCAGTGCCAAAAAAATGTGTACATGTTTTAAGTGATGTTACCTATGTATTACTTTTCTATGTTGAATTGAATTGCAGTAGCAATGTGTAGTACGGCATTAGATCAGCAGATGGTGCTTAATTGAATGAAGGCTAATGTCCCCACATGACAGGCAGGGCAAAGACATTGGCAGAAGCACAATTGTCATTCAAAGAGCACAAGACCATTTTGAAGTGGTGTTGAAATTCAAAACCATTGTGGAAGTACGATGACAATGGTGAGTGTGCAACTGACTCTGCAACACGCCTGACCACTGCACACATTTCAGATAAGTGTGAGACACTTAGTGCTGAGTGTGACTTGCACAGGGGAGATCTGGGAGGCTTAACACAGCCACAGTCCTGCTTCTTCTGCTCTGGTGTTGACACAGTTTACAGTGACCCAGGGGTCCTCAAACTGCAGCCCGCAGGCCACATGAGGTAGTGTGGTTGTATTTGTTCCCACTCTGTTTTTTTACTTCAAAATAAGATATGTGCAGTGTGCATAGGAATTTGTGCACAGCTTTTTTTTTTTTTTTTTTTTTAACTATAGTCAGGCCCTCCAATGATCTGAGGGACAGTGAATTGGTCCCCTGTTTAAAAAGTTTGAGGACACCTGGAACTGGCCCACAAGTCTCCCAAACAGTGTGTGCATGAGACAGGGGCTAGCAGAACAAGCATACAGAGCATTCCTAAAATAGCAAAATGGAAAGTTTTCATTCTGAGATAAATGGATGCGTGAAGACATACGGACTGACCTCAATGAGAATTTGCTAAAACGATGGACTGGACGAGGAGCTGAGGTTGCATTTTCTTTAATTTTGGTGCCTATGTTCATGAGGGATGTTTGTGTGTAATGTACATAACTTGGGAATATCTTTTTCAGGCTTCAATATCAATATTTTGATGGCCCAATAATACAATTTGTTATATGTTTCCTACTCTACTTTTCAAAGTATTTGAGTAAGATTGGTAGTATTACTTCCTTAAATGTTTGGTAAAATCCATCACCAAAGCAATATGGACCTGATATTTTCTTTGTCAAAAGAATGTTTATAAATAATTGAATTATTGTAATCAATATATGAGTCTTACATTTGAGTTAATCTTCTGTCAGCTTTTACAGTTTTATTTAAATGTCAAGAGATTTGTCCATTTTGTCTGAGTTGTCAAATTTTATATAATTATTCATGTTTCCTTATTACCTTTTAATATCCATACATCTGTTCTGACATAGTGTATTTCAAGCAGAAACAATATTTATTGGTAATTTGCATATTCTCTCTCTCTCACACAAGTTAGAGATATATCAATTCTATTAATTCTTTCAAAAGCATTGCAATTTTTTCAATTAGATTTTGTGTTTTGGGAGAGGCGGAGCATGATGGTGGACAGAATTGACATGTAGCCCACCTCTCCCAAGCTATCAGGTGAGAGGAAAGGGGGTCTGGACCTTCCCTGTGTGTGGATTATTGGTGTGGACAAACAGCTGGAGATGCTCAGTGAACTGGCCAATTGCTATATATGAGGGGTAATTTAAAACCACAGACTCTGTTGTAGAGATTCTTCCCTGCTTGGCTGTGCTGACAAAACCCAATCGACGAATATTTATTTTTTGACTGAGGGAGGCATCCAAAAGGAAAGCCACTCAAAACCACAGGGAGCTAGACAAACTTGCTGGACAATTGAAGGGAAGGGATCCTGCTGGAAAAACAGACATTTTGAACTACCCAAAAGAGCAGACTCCTTCCCCTTCCCCCAGACCAAGAGGGATTGAATACACCCAGAGCATTCCTGCTGGAGAATGTTGGAGGGTGTTGGCGGTTCAGGCTGCGTGGCGAACTGGCGGGTCCCAATCCAAAAGGGAAACTCTGAACCATAAAACTCAGAATAAGGTCCTCGAGTGCTCCAGCCACAGGAACCGGCTACAGCCGCTTC
Organism: Loris lydekkerianus; assembly: GCA_963574355.1. Taxonomy (NCBI): domain Eukaryota; kingdom Metazoa; phylum Chordata; class Mammalia; order Primates; family Lorisidae; genus Loris; species Loris lydekkerianus. Next base: position 9,131 of record CAUYPK010005712.1, on the reverse strand, counting down.
AGCTGCAGGAACTGGCTACAGCTGCTAAAGCCGTGGACCCGCCAGCAACTGCCCAAACCCAGCAGCACCCACCTCACAGTGGATTGCAGTTCCCAGAACCTGGAAACAGAGTGGAAAGATTTAAGAAGCATGATCTTCTACACTGAGTGGGAAGGTCGGTTGTGAGTGCTGTCTGGAGCAGAACAGCCGAGGTTACACAATACTTAGGTGACAAACTTTTACAGAAATTCCAAAATGGCAATTGGCCATGAAAGGTGGTTACCATGGTAACAATATAAACTGTGAATCAGCTATGAGCCTGGGAACCACTCACAGTGACACCAGGTGTCCAGAAAGTATATTACAGTATGAATATATTCCTATGAAAGTTGATCCCTACATCATACATATAGATGTTTATATGTATATTTCTACATACAAAATAATATTTTTGTGGTTCGTGCCTTTTTTTATTTGTTTTGTTCTGTTTTTTCCTCACCATTTTCTTCGAGGAGCTTTTGTTAATTTTTTATTATTACTTTTTTTTTTATTAAATAATGGCTGTGTACATTAGTGCAATTGCCTGTACCCATTCTAAGATGCACCATAGATGTGGCCCCACCCATAACCATCCCTCCACCAAAACCTTCCCCCTCCCTTCCCCTTCCTTGGCCCTTTCCCCATAGCCTTGTGCTGTAGTTGGGTTATAGCCTTCATATTATTACTTTTTATATAGATATATTTTTATGTCTGTTTTCTCTAATTTTAATTTCTCCTTTATTCTCTTTTAACTTTTCTACAAACACCACTTTTTTCTGCTTTTTTTTATCAATTATTTTATGATCATCACTATTTTTATTGCAGTTGTTTTTATGTCGCTGCTGTTGTGGGTGTTCTCTGTATGTCTGTGGGTCTCTGTCTGTTTCTGTATCTATGGGCTCATGTGTCTGGTAGCTTTTGTATCTATTTATTTGCACATTTTCTTTCAATGAGCTTGGACTTGCAACTCTGAGCTCCCAGCACTCCCCTTGACTCTCACTCTGAGGTCTGCAGGCCTGCCCCCAAGGAGTCCAGATTCTTGGGTGATTTCTCGAGAGGTGCAAACAGGATCTGGACTGCAGCTGGACAGTGCTGACTCTGCAGCACAGGAGTGAGGAGATGACAGTCAGCTAAGAGGGAATCATGTGGGACCAGCATTGACCCAAGGTACAGAGCAGCAGTCGTCATTAGCAATAACAAGGCCCACCCCCAGATATCCCATAGCCACTCCTCCTGTCTCCCTGGGCAACCAGATGAGGCCGGGCATCCTCCTAGATGGCAACCACCATGGAACAGATGTGACACTGAAACACAGGCCCCATGAGTAAAGGGTTTGCCTGAAGGGGTACTGGCCTAGGTGGAATGTGGGGACAAGAAAATGCACCTGCAGAGCCAGGAAACTCCCAGGGTGAAGCTGATCCAGAGGACCACTTTACTGACCCTAAGATGCACCCGGCCCTCAGGGGATCAACAGCCTATAGACTAAGGAGGCCAAGAGGCTACAGCTCACAACTAATCGTGCTGCAAATACAAACCTGAAGGAGTAAAGACAGGGCCTGAGGCACTGATTCTGGAAAATCCAATCAGTCTCTCCTCTGCAGAGGAATTTAACAGGGTCAGAAACAAACTCCCACAGGGTTGTTCTGTTCAGCCAGTAAGGGTGGGGCTGGAACTGAGTGAACACCCCAGCCTCCATCAAGTGCCCGAGGTAGACAGGCCTCACCACACCCTGCAGGATAAAGGCAGAGAGAAGCAGCCTGGACGAGCAGATACAGACTTCCCTGTGATTTAGGCAGGTGCAAACGGCTGGAGTATCTGCTCACTGCAGACAACTGCCTGGGTCACACCCTGCAGGACTGGCAGTGACTGGATGTGACAGAGCTGCAAGGTGGGGAAGGAGGCATCAACCTTCCCAGACTGTTCTATTTGCTGGGTGGCTCCTCCTGACTCCACACAACTCTGGAGAAAGCCATATTAGAGCACTCACCAGCCCCTGTGATCCAGTTCTCAGAGACCTCTTAAACACTCCCACCTGAGATAGGTGCTGACTGAAACAATTGATTTGGACCTTTTGAACTGAGCCAATCACCTGGGGACTACCCAGGTGGTGCCATGGGTATGTGCTTGTAGGAAGGTTTGATTTTCCTTTTCCAATTGTTGCCTGTGGTGGGTTGGGTGACTTAATTGCTGGCATTCCTCCACAGCCGAGACTTCAACCCAGTCTAATGGTTTCAATAGGGTCAAACAGAAACCAACTTAAAACAAGACAAAACCACTTAGCCCCACAAAACCAAAAAGGGCCCCAGTTTCTCAGGCCACAACACTTTACGGGTCCTCAACAAAGCACCAGGGGGAAAATCAGAGGGAGTAAAGCAATCATGTGGTGGAATCAGCAGAAAAACTCTGGTAACATGAACAACCAGAATAGATCAACCCCCCCCCCCCCAAGGAAAGATATGGCAGATGTAATTAAAGATCCCATTCACAAACAACTGGCTGAGATGTCAGAAAACGAATTCAGAATTTGGGTGGCAAATAAGATTAACAAAATGGAATTAAGAATTTGAGAAGAAATTCAAAAGTTGTCTCAAGAATTTAACTAATTTAAAGACAAAACCACCAAAGACTTAGACACACTGAAGCAAGAATTTGCAGCCCTCAAAGACCTGAAAAATACAATAGAATTCCTTAGTAACAGAGTGGAGCAAGCAGAAGAAAGAATTTCTGACATTGAAGACAAAGCTTTTGAATACTTCCAAACTCTCAAAGAGGAAGAGAAATGGAGAACATAAACGTATCATTCTCTCAGAGAGCTCTGGGATAATGTCCACAGGATTTTTGAAAAATTTGATACCCAAAATTTTACCAGACTTATCAATATTCTCCATTAACATGAATGGCTTAAACTGTCCTCTAAACAGGTGTAGGTTAGCTGACTGGATACAAAAACTCAGGTCAGATATTTGTTGCATACAAGAATCACATCTTAATTTAAAAGACAAATATACACTCAGGGTGAAAGGATGGTCATCCATATTTCAGGCAAATGGTAATCAGAAAAAAGCAGGTGTTGCAATTTTATTTGCAGATACACTAGCCTTTAAACCAAAAAAAGTAAGGAAGGATAAGAATGGTCACTTCATATTTGTTAAGGGTAATACTCAATATGTTGAGATTTCAATTATTAACATCTATGCACCAAACCAGAATGCACCTCAATCTATAAGACAAACTCTAACTGACATGAGCAACTTGATGTCCTCCAGCTCAAGAATAGTCAGAGATTTCAACACTCCTTTGACAGTGTTGGATCAATCCTCCAATAACAAGCTGAGCAAAGATATCTTAGATTCAAACCTAACCATCCAACATCTGGATTTAGCAGACATCTACAGAACATTTCATCCCAACAAAACTGAATACACATACTTCTCATCAGCCCACTGAACATACTCCAAAATACATCACATCCTAGGTCACAAGTCTAACCTCAGGTAATTTAAATGAATAGAAATTCTTCCTTGCCTCTTCTCAGACCACCATGGAATAACAGTTGAGCTCAGTAACAACAGGAATATGCAAACTCATACAAAAACATGGAAGTTAAATAACCTTATGCTGAATGATAGCTGGCTCAGAGATGAGACCAAGAAGGAAATTGCCAAATTTATGGAACAAAATTAAAATGAAGACATGAATTATCAGAACCTCTGGGATGCTGCAAAGGCAGTCCAAGCAGGGAAATTTATAGCACTGCATGCTTTCCTCAAGAGAACGGAAAGAGAGGAAGTTAACAACTTAATGGAACATCTCAAGCAACTGGAAAAGGAAGAACATTCAAACCCCAAACCAAGTAGAAGAAAAGAAATAACCAAAATTAGAGCAGAATTAAATGTATTTGAAAACAAAAGAATTATAGAACAAATCAATAAATCAAAAAGTTGGTTTTTTGAAAAGATCAAAAATAGATAAAACATTGGCCAACCTAATCAGGAAAAAAAGAGAAAAATCTCTAATCGCATCAATCAGAAACAAAAAAGACAAAATAACAACAGACCCCACAGAAATCCAAAAAAATCCTCAATGAATACTACAAAAAACTTTATTTTCAGAAATATAAAAATCTAAAGGAAATTGACCAATACTTGGAAGCACATCACCTTCCAAGACTTAGACAGAATCAAGTGGAAATGTTGAACAGACCTATATCAAGTTCTAAAATGCCATCAATTATACAAAACCTCCCCAAAAAGAAAACCCCAGGACCAGATGGCTTCACATGAGAATTCTACCAAACCTTTAAGGAGGAATTAGTACCTATATTACTCAACCTGTTCCAAAAGGTAGAAAAAGAAAGAAGACTACCCAACACGTTCTATGAAGCAAATATCACCCTGATCCCCAAACCAGGAAAAGACCCCCCCCCAAAAAAATTATAGACCAATATCACTAATGAATATAGATGCAAAAATATTCAACAAGAATCTAACAAACAGAATCCAACAACAAATCAAATAAATTATACATCATGACCAAGTCGGTTTTATCCCAGGGACTCAAGCCTGGTTCAATATCCATAAATCTATAAGCATAATTCAACACATTAACAAATTAAAAAACAAAGACCATATTATTCTCTCAATCTATGCAGAAAAAGCTTTTGATAATATTCAGCATCCCTTCATGATCAGAACACTTAAGAAAATTGGTATAGAAGGGACATTTCTCAAACTAATAGAGGCCATCTACAGCAAACCCACAGCCAACATCATATTGAAGGGAGTTAAATTGAAACCATTTCCACTCAGATCAGGAACCAAACAAGGTTGCCCATTGTCCCCATTGCTCTTTAACATTGTAATGGAAGTTTTAGCCATCGCAATTAGGGAAGAAAAGGCACTCAAGGGTATCCATAGAGGGTCAGAAGAAATCAAACTTTCGCTCTTCGTAGATAATATAATTTTATATCTGGAAAACACTATTGATTCTACTACAAAACTCTTAGAAGTGCTCAAGGAATACAGCAGCGTCTTCGGTTACAAAATCAACATTCATAAATCGGTAGTCTTTATATATACCAACAATAGTCAAGTTGAAAACAGAGTTAAGGACTTTATTCCATTCACAGTAGTGCCAAAGAAGATGAAATATTTGGGAGTTTATCTAACAAAAGATGTGAAAAATCTCCATAAAGAGAACTATAAAAATCTAAGAAAAGAAATAGCTGAAAATGTTAACAAATGGAAAAACATACCATGCTCATGGCTGGGAAGAATCAACATTGTTAAAATGTCCATAGTACCCAAATAAATATATAATTTTAACGCAATCCCTATTAAAGCTCCATTGTCAGACTTTAAAGATCTTGAAGAAACAATACTTTGTTTTATATGGAATCAGAAAAAAACTCGAATAGCCAAGACATTACTCAGAAATAAAAACAAAGCCGGAGAAATTACGCTACCAGATCTCAGACTATACTACAAATTGATACCGATCAAAACAGCATGGTACTTGCACAAAAAAAGAGAAGTGGATGTCTGGAACAGTATAGACAACCAAGAGATGAAGCCAGCTACTTACCCATTATTTAATCATTGACAAGCCAATTAAAAACATTCAGTGGGGAAAAGATTCCCTATTTAACAAATGGTGCTGGGTGAACTGGCTGGCAACCTGCAGATGACTGAAACTGGACCCACACCTTTCACCATTAACTAAGATAGATTCTCACTGGATTAAAGATTTAAAATTAAGACATGAAGCTAAAAATACTAGAAGAGAGTGCAGAGAAAACCCTTGAAGAAATCATTCTGGGCAAGTATTTTATGAGAAGGACCCCCTGTGCAATTGAAGCAGCTTCAAAAATACACTATTGGGACCTGATCAAACTAAGAAGCTTCTGCACAGCCAAGAACACAGTAAGTAAAGCAAGCAAACAGCCCTCAGAATGGGAGAAGATATTTGCAGGTTATTTATACGACAAAGGTTTAATGACCAGAATCCACAGAGAACTCAAACGTATAAGCAAAAAAAGAACAAGTGATCCCATTGCAGGCTGGGAAAGGGATCTGAGGAGAAACTTCTCTGAAAAAGACAGGTGTGTGGCCTACAGACACATGGAAAAATACTCATCATCTTTAAGCATCAGAGAAATGCAAATCAAAACTACTTTGAGATATCATCTAACTCCAGTAAGATTAGCCTATATCAAAAAATCCCTAGACCAGAGATGTTGGCATGGATGTGGAGAAAAGGAAACACTTCTACACTGCTGGTGGGAATGCAAATTAATACATTCCTTTTGGAAAGATATATGGAGAATACTTAAAGATCTAAAAATAGATCTGCCATTCAATTCAGTAATTTCTCTACAAGGTATATACCCAGAAGACCAAAAATCACATCATAACAAAGATATTTGTACCAGAATGTTTATTGCAGCCCTATTTATAATTGCTAAATCATATAAAAAGCCCAAGTGCCCATAAATCCACGAATGGATTAATAAATTGTGGCATATGTACACCATGAAATATTATGCAGCCTTAAAGAAAGATGGAGACTTTACCTCTTTCATGTTTACATGGATGGAGCTGGAACATATTCTTCTTAGTAAAGTATCTCAAAAATGGAAGAAGAAGTATTGAATGTACTCAGCCCTACTATGAAACTAATTTATGGCTTTCACATGAAAGCTGTAACCCTGTTACAACCTAAGAATAGGGGGAAGGGGGAAAGGGTGGGGAGGGAGGGGGTAGGAGGGCAGAGGGTGGGGGATTGATGGGATTACACCTGCTTTGCATCTTACAAGGGCATATGTGAAACTTAGTAAATGTGGAATGTAAATGTCTTAGCACAATAATTAAGAAAATGCCAGGAAGGCTATGCTAACCAGTGGGATGAAAATTTGTCGAACGGTCTATGAAACTAGTGTATGGTGCCCCATGACCACATTAATGTACACAGCTATGATTTAATAAAAAATAAAATAAAATAAAATAAAAAAGAATAAAATAAAATAAAATAAAATAAAATAGATTTTGTGTTTTGTTTCATGGCTATTTGCTGTAATCTTTTTTTTTTTTTTTTTTTTTTTTTGAGACAGTTTCACTATGTCATCCTTGGTAGAATGTCGTGGCTTCACAGCTCACAGCAATATCCAACTTCTGGACTTAAGAGATTATCTTGCCTCAGCATCCCAAGTAGCTGAGACTACAAGGGCCCACCACAACACCCAGCTATTTTTTTGCTGCAGTTGTTTAGCTGGCCCAGGCAAGTTTCAAACCTGCCACCTTTTGTGTATGTGGCTGGTGCCATAACCACTGTGCCACGAATGCTGAGGCTATTTGCTCTAATCTTATTGCTTCCATGTTCCTAATTATTTTGCTCTTCTTATAATTTCTTAAAATGTACCTTTCAATCATTTATGTTAGACCTTTTCTGTTTTGAAATATAAACTTTAATGCTGTAAATTTTCCTCCAAGTTTCATTTCATTTATTTTAATTTTTATTCTCACATTATAATTTAGTATGTCTAAGTTAAAACATCTTTTATGATTTAGTCCTCAGTCTACTGAGGTTTTATGGATATCTTATTATACTAATTTGTAATTTAATTTCATTATGATCAGAGGACATAGTTTATAAAATTTCATTCTTGGAGAAAGGGGAGACAAGATGGCAGACTAAAGCCAGTTTTCCACAGAGGCTCCCATCCCGAAGGAGAGTTAAGGGATGAAAATTTAGCAAGTAACCTGATGGATTTGAGCAGCATCAAGAGAGATAGTTGAAGAATGCACATCAACCCTGCTGAGGAGAGCTGCAACCACAAGGACACAAACAAAAGGTACAAAACCCATAACCGAGCAGACGGGAGTCCCCCCACCCCCATCAGATTGAATTAAGAGACCCACAAAAAAACGGGCAGAAATCAAAGGCCCTCCCACTACACACCACAGGAGAGACCTACTGAAATCTGGACCTACCTCCCCTACTAGGGTGCCAGGGTGTTCTCCTAACAGGCACAAAACTCTATAAAACTGTAGATAACCTTGGCCTGCAACTCTGAACTCCCAGCCCTCCTTGGGCAGCAATATAACCAGGCAGAAAGCTGAATGGAACTGACTGCACTCGCACACTGCCAACAACTCCAGGTTCCTGGTGCTCCCCCTCTCCCCCCATTCTGGAATCTGGAGGCCTGAGCACCAGAAGGGCAGCTGGGCAGAAAACTAAACAAAACTGAGTGTGCTTGCTGCCGGTGAATCCCGGCTCCTGGTGCTCCCTCCCTCCCCCAACTCTGGGATCTAAAGGCCTGAGCAGCCAGCGGGGTGGCGGGGCAGAAAGCTGAAAGGAATGAAGTGCACTTGCTGCCAGTGACTCCAGGCTCCTGGCACTCTCCTCCTCCCCTAACTCTAAGATCTGGAGGACTGGGAAGTGGGGTGGCTGGGCAGAAAGCTGAATGGAACTGAGTGCACTTGCTGCCAGAAACTCCGGGCTCCTGGCACTCCTACCCTCCCCCCACTCTGGGATCTGGAGGCCTGAGCAATGGTGGGGTGGCCGGACAAAAAGCTGAGTGGAACTGAGTGTGCTCGCTGCCTGCCGCTCAGGGCTCCTGGCGCTCTCCCACCCCTGCCCTCACTCTGAGAACTGGAGTCCTGAGCAGCAGCGGGACAGTCGGGGAAGAAGCAGAGCAGAACTGAGACCCACCTCCCTGAGGTGGCTGAGGCCACACCCCCTGTCTCCCTGGGCAACCAGAGGAGACCACCCCTGAGTAAAGGATTTGCCTGAAGCATCTCACTGACCCGGGAAGCTCTCAGGGTGGGGCAACTCAGAGAACTGAGACTTCTATCCAGAGTAAGTGCTTTACTAGGGTCAAACAGAAACCAGCTAAAAATAAGAAAGATCCAATTAGCCTCGCCACACCAGACAGGGCCCCAGTCCCTCAAGCCACAACACGGTATGGCCCCTCAACAAAGCCCCAGGGCAAAAATCAAAGAAAGTAAAATAACCATGGGGAGGAATCAGCAGAAAAACTCTGGTAACATGAATAACCAGAATAGATCAACCCCCCCCCCAAAAAAAAAAATATATGGCAGATGTAATTGAAGATC
>CAUYPK010005710.1:0-15063 GCA_963574355.1 Loris lydekkerianus | reverse complement strand
ACTGCCTTTGCAGTATCCCAGAGGTTCTGGTAATTCGTGTCTTGATTGTTGTTTTGTTCCAAAAATTTGGTGATTTCCTTCTTAATCTTGTCTATGACCCATGTATCCTTCAGCATAAGGTTGTTTAGCTTCCATGTTTTTTTATGTGTATGCAGGTTCCTGTTGTTATTGAGTTCAACTTTTACTCCATGATGGTCTGAGAAGATGCAAGGAATAATTTCTATTTTTTTACATTTTCTGAGGTTAGATTTGTGGCCTAGGATGTGGTTGATTTTGGAGTATGTTCCGTGGGCTGATGAGAAGAATGTGTATTCAGTTTTGTTGGGATGTAATGTTCTGTAGATGTCTGTTAAGTCCAGATGTTGAATTGTTGAGTTTAAATCTAAAATTTCTTTGCTTAGCTTCTTTTTAGAGGATCTATCCAGGACTGCTAAAGGGGTGTTAAAATCTCCAACTACTATGGAAGTGGAGGAAATCGAGTTGCTCATGTCTGTTAGAATTTCTCTTATAAATTGAGGTACGTTGTGGTTGAGTGCATAAATATTAAGAATTGAGACCTCATCATATTGAGTATTACCTTTAACAAATATGAAGTGTCCATCTTTATACTTCCTTATTTCGGTTGGTTTAAAGCCTATTGCGTCTGTGAACAGGATTGCAATGCCTGCTTTTTTCTGCTTTCATTTGCCTGGAGTATAGATGACCATCCCTTCACCTGGAGTCTATATTTGTCTTTTAATGTAAGATGTGATTCTTGTATACAGCAGATATCTTGCTTGAGTTTTTGTATCCAGTCAGCCAACCTGTGCCTCTTTAGAGGACAGTTTAAATTATTTCCATTAATTGAGAATATTGATAAGCCTTTCGAGTGTCCGGTGGACATTTTTAATTTTTTTGTGACTGTGGAAGTTGGAATTTGATCAAAATTTTCTGGATGGGTTTATTTTTGTGGTGGAGGATTACGCTGGTCTTTATAGAGGATAGGTCTGAGAATATCCTGGAGAAGTAGTTTATTTATCGCAAATTTCTTCAACATGTGAATGTCATTGAAGTATTTAATTTCTCCGTCATAAATGAAACTCAGTTTAGCTGGGTACAGGATCCTGAGTTGAATGTTATTTTGCTTTAGGGTATTAAAAGTCGATGACTATCCTCTTCTAGCTTGAAAGGTTTCAGTAGAGAGATCTGCAGTTATTCTAATATTCTTCCCCTTGTATGTGATGGTTTTCTTTCGTCTGGCTGCTTTGAGAATTTTCTCCTTCATATTAACTTTAGTGAAATTGATTATGATGTGTCTGGGAGATGTCTTATTTGGGTTGAGTTGCGCTGGAGTTCTGAAACTATCTACTATCTGAATTTCAGAATCACTTGGCATGTCTGGAAAGTTCTCCTTCATAATCTCATAGAGAAGAGACTCTGCCTTGTGAAGCCAGTTCATCACTTTCGGGGATCCCTATAAGACGAATATTGGTTTTCTTCAAATTATCCCAGAGCTCTCTGAGAGAGTGATCTATTTTTGCCCTCCATTTCTCTTCCTCTTTGAGAGTTTGGAAGCATTCAAAAGCTTTGTCTTTAATGTCAGAAATCCTTTCTTCTGCTTGGTCCATTCTGTTACTGAGGTATTCTGCTGTGTTTTTCAGATCTTTGAGGGTTGCAACTTCTTGTCTCAATGTGTCAAAATCTTTGGTCATTTTGTCTTTGAATTTGTTGAATTATTGAGATTTTTTTGGGTTATTGCTTGGAATTCTAATTCGATCTTATTTGCTATCCAGATTCTGAATTCGATTTTTGACATCTCAGCTATTTGTTTGTTTATGGGATCTTGTGTTGTGTCTGCCCCATTGATCCTTGGGGGAGTGACCTACTCTGATTATTCTTATTGCCATAGTTTTTCTGTTGATTTCACCTCATGGTTGTTTTTCACCATTGCCTCTGGCTGTCTCAGAGTTGGGGAGGTGTCTCTCCAAGATTAGACCCAAGTGTGATCACTCTATTCTTGGTGGATCTCTGTAGGGAGTGACCCTGTGTAGTTCCTCTGTGGCTGCCCCAGCCATGGAGTTCTGGTTGTAGAAGTAGCTCTGGAGTGTGACACACCTGGATCCAGCAACAGGGTAGAAGGTGGTGTGCACGGTTCTTGGAGTGCCTTGTTCCCAGTGACTTTGGCACAGAAAGCCCAAAGCTCTAGCAGTCTGTGGCCAGGAGAAAGGCTCTGCACAGAGGCAGGGAGGATTCCAGAAGGCATGTGGCTACCAGAGTTTCTAGTCAGATGAGTGGGCTTGTGTGGAGGCAGGGAGGGTACAGGAGGAAGGATGCAGGGTCACACGGCTCCTGCAGTTCCTTGTCAGGTCATCCGGAGGCCAGGCGGGCACAGGTCGCAGGCCAGGGTTGTGGCACAGCTCTTATGGAGGTCTGGGCGGCTCCAAGCCTAGGAGTTTGAGGTTGCTATGATCTGTGATGCCATGGCATTCTACCCAGGGCAACAGCCTGAGGCTCCAGTGTGCCAAAACCGGTCTTTCTGTGCCCTTGAGGGTTAAGGCTGTAAGGCAGCTCAGTCCCCACCTTTAGACTGCTCAGTCAGTAGGTTACTAGCTCCTGCCCGATCCTTGCTCTGTGACCTTGAGGGCAGAGCTTGCTGGGGCAGTTCCCTCACAATGGCTCTCTGCAGCCCACAGCCTAACACTATTAGCTTCGTCTGGCTCAGTGGCTGGGTTTGGGGCCCTAGACAATGCCCAAAGTTGTCCACACTCCTGCTCAAGCTCTCTCTCCCTAAGGCTGTTCAACTGAGTGCCAAGTCCAAAAACACTGAAACAGTTCACAGGTAAGGCCTTTCTGGTTTGCAGTCTTACTGCTGCTTGTACTTCTGGCTGCTGGCGGGATTAGGTTGATAGAACACACGCAACCACTTGCCAGTTTTTCCCTTTTTTTGTCCTCCTCTTGGGGTCCAGAAGTCCCTTGCTGATCCCTGTATCCTCAAAGGGATAATTATAGGCAGATCCCACCAGCCAGAGATGACTGGAGTCTTATCTCCCCAGACTCACCATGCCCTGTTGCAGGGAAGCTGTTACTCGGCTGCCATCTTGGATTATTCTCTCTATATTTAATATTTTTTACACGTTGAAATCCACATTTATTGGTAGGATGGTTATATAAGCTTCTCAAGAAATATCTGATCATTTTTCTCTTAACACTTATGTGATCCATGCATATTTTTAGATGTTCTTCTTTTTTTGCTATGCATATTATCATGGTGAGGGTCTCTGGGACATATGTTGAGTCATATTTAGATTGTAGGGTAAATAAAAACGAAAACCAAAAGGCACAAGGTAATTTGATACTGCAAGAGACTTTGAAGGTAGCAACTCATCCGGGTTTTTTATTGTTTACATGGGAGAACTTAGGCCTAGAAAAAGAAATGGCTAGTTAAAAATTCATAACTATCTACTACTAACCAGTAGCCATAGGAAGGATATATGTTGTTGGTACGGGGAGTAAGTTTACCAGCATCTGTCACTCATCTCTGCTTCATGCCAGATGACTCAAGTCAAGAGGATGTCACATTTCAGGAGATCTGAAACTATTCTTAGCTCTAGAACATGGAGAGTACATATCAAATTTCTGCCTTCCTTTGGAAGAAACTTATTCTTAAGCTTCAATTTTTTTCATGTTGCTTTTCATTCTTAATCCACTATAAGCTGAGCTTATGCTATTGGAATACATAAAATAAATTAAGTTGCTCAAGTAAACCCTGATTTAACCACAGTATGGAATATATATGAATGTCACCTTGGAAAAAAGTGTTTATTGCCAAAGATTAAGCATAATAATATGATATTTATTTTGAGTCCTTGAAAGAGTTCTAGTCTATTCAACTTGGGCTTTGATGTTTAAACATTAAACTGTTTTCTGTATAAAATGAAACATTCCCACAAGTACATGGCAAATTATCTTGAGTAATCAACTGGGCTTTATCTGAAAACCTTTTTTTTGAAGTTCAACTAACAAAGAACAGACTTTTTTTTTTTCTATTTGCCGTATTATCATTTATAGTGGCAAAGAAGATTATTATATGGTTGATACTTTTGACTTCAGTATTTATTTTATTGCTTTTTTGTGTGTATGCATGTGTAGATCTGAGAGAGAGAGAACATGCTTAAAGCAAAATTACTATCTCTTTTGTAAATTAGCATTCTTAAGAAATTTAGGGCTCATTGCAACTTAAGTAGGAGGAAACAGCACTGAATCAGGAAACTCGAATTTCACTTCCAGCTCTTATATTCCTGCTCATGTGATGTTAAGCAGCTCATTTGCATTCCCTGGGTCTTGGTTTCCTCATCTGTAAAATGAGAGAGAAAAGGATTTTATTTCAAGGCCCCCCTTACAACTCTGAAGTTTCATAATTCTTCTATAAAAATGAATATTCTTACTTTATTGATCCTCACAAATTAGATTATCATTTAGTATCCATAAGTGTCAGCATGATTTCCTATCATTTTCTTCTCATACATCAAATGCACAGAAAGTATTCTGTCTTTAGGAAAAAGCCTACTTTTAGATATAATTTTTTGCTTCATCAACTCAGCAGCTTTATCTTTTGGGGAATTAATTATTGAAAACATTTTTGTTATTATAGCAAAAATTTCAGTTAGATCTCTTTACTGAGATCAGTATATCATACAATAAATAGTTTTTAGTTGATTATTTTCTCTTTGAGGTATACACGGTTTATACTCAATCACCTATTTTTGTAGCTATTTGGTTATCCATCTTCACACCAGAGTACAGGTGCCATTAGGCAGGGATCATTTCTGTTCACAGTATAACCCTAGAGCTCAGCATGGTGCATGGCACCTCATGTGTTTTTAATGAAAAAGTAAGTTCAGTTAAATAAGACCAGGATAGCTCTACATCATCTTGGACTCACTCGAGAAAATTTCCAGAAAGAACATGTGTGGCTCACGCGGTTTCCTGAGTTCTCTGAATTGTGTTACTAATGCTGACATGCTTGCTTAGTTACAGATTCTCTCTTTGGGGAGGAAGACAGAGATGGCACGGGTCTGGCATGAAAAACTTTCCATAGCCAGTAAGTGTGAGAGTGTATTTAGATGATTCTCATTTTGCTCTTTGTTATTCGTGCAGAAAGGCTGTTTGTAAACAAGGCTCAAGTCAATTTGTGAGGCCTCCTTTGCTCTCTCCTTGCAAACTCTGAGGACTCTCCATGTTGACCCTTAACTCCAATTTGCTAAAGTACTTGGCCAGGCATTCTGACCCTGCATCCTCCACAGAGACGGTGTGACTCACATCACAAGCAAGGCTAAGATCAGGACAAAGCTAACAGTTGCTGGACGTGCTGACTGAGGCCACTGTGGGAAGAGGGCAGTGTACATGGAGCTTTCATCTGGACGGCAGGTGGTGTCAAGTCCAAGTAATGTGGCAGCTTGATTAGACCAGAGGTTTTGATTGTTTGCTTTTATGATTTCCTCTCCCAAGTCATACCTGTAACAGTTGAAGCTTGGATGCTAGATGAACAGCAAAGTGATGAAATGTGTTTGAGAATTTTGCAAGGATTAGGGTTGGGTATGGTGCATCTTAGAATGGGTACAGGCGAAACTTACTAAATGCAGAATACAAATACCTACATACAGTAAGTAAGAAAATGCCATGAAGGCTACACTGAACAGTTTGATGAGAATACTTCAGATTGTATATGAAAGCAGCACATTGTACCCCTTGATAGCACTAATGTCCACAGCTATGATTTAACAATAAAAATAAATAAATTAAAAAAAAAATAAATTTCTCCTTCCTTCTATTCTTCCCTGTCTTCCTCCCTTCCCTTGTTCCCTCCCTTCCTTCTTCCTTCTCTCCTTTTCTCATTCCTTCATTCTTTTCTTCCATCTATTTTACAGAGTGTCTGCGTGCTGTAGTGACAGAGCTTGGGTCACTCACTGTCACGGAGTTATCACTTTGAATCCTGACTTTACCATTTTCTATCAAATCACTCTGGCACCTCTGAGACTCAGTTTCATCATGCGCCAAAAGACAGATAATAATACTCACATCACAGGGCTGTAGCAAGGTGTAAGTAATATAATAACATTAGCCACTACTTATTAAATACTAAGTATGTGCATCATTTAATTTAATCTTCACAATAACTTTACAACTAAAAGGGATAGTACGTGAGTTTCCTATGTAAGGGAAACACAAATAACAGGGTGATGGAAATAGAGTGTGTTCTTTATAGCGTGTTTTTGAGAATGCGCTTACTTATGTAATTGCCAGGTGTCATTATTTATGTCATTTGCCTACACAGTTCCTGCTACCAAAATGAACTGGGTCATTCATTGAGGCAATCATTCGACACATGTTTCTCGAACACCTGTTATATGCCAGGTATTGTGTGAGTTACTCAGGGGAAAATAGGGAAGGAAGAACAAGATATAATTCCTAAGTTTAAAGTGTTATAATTTGGTAGGAGTTAGAGATAAATATACAGACAATTGTAACCCAGTGATGAATCCTTTGTCAATAGGAAGTGCAGAGTGGATGTTTTAGGAGAAGGTTCAGGGAGGATTCTCCAGAGGAAACAACAGCTATTCTGACAGTTGAGGGTTAAATAATGGGCATCAAGGGTTGGAGTGCTTTCTAAAGAACTACGTGTGTGGGTTGGCACCCGTTGCCCAGTGGTTAGGGTGCTGGCCACATATGCCAGGGCTGGTGGGTTCGAACCCGGCCCTAACCTGCTAAACAATAATGACAACTACAATAAAAAAATAGCTGGGGGTTATGTGAGCACCTGTAGTCCCAACTACTTGGGAGGCTGAGGTAAGAGAATTTCTTGAGCCCAGGAGTTTGAAGTTGCTGTGAGCTGTGATGCCAGGATACTCTACCAAGGGTGACACACTGAGACTCTGTCTCAAAAAAAGAAAAAAAGTACTACCTGTGCAAAGATACCAAGATGAGAGGCCCACAACACATAAGAGAAACCAGTTTATTCTGTAACTTGGAGAGCCAGATGCTGAGAGTTGAGGCTAAGAGTAAACTGGACTGTTAAATCAGGAGAGGGCCTGGCCCAACTAGTGGTGGTTGTTTAATCTCCTTTAGCTGGGAATGAGTTCTCAGTCCCTTTCCTCCTTATTCGGGCTTTAGATCACGAGCCCTGCTGTACTGCTGCTGCCCTGGACTCCTGACCTGAGAGTGCACATGCTTAGCTGCTAATCCCTCATCCTGTGTAATCTATCAAGCCATGTGTTTGGTCCCGAAAGAGAAAGGTTTATCTTCCAAGGCAGGACATTCTTGGTCAGTTGGGTGTCTCTGAATATCATCACTCCCCTACTCTGAGGAGGACTGGGCTATCAGGCACGGACATGCCTATCAAGGATCTCTTCTGGCCAGCGCTTTGCAGTCTGGAAGGCGCCTTAGCCCAGTCAGAGGCGAGGCTCATCCAGGGGCCACTCTCACACCGCTTGGCCTCTCTGAATCTGTCCACCTCTTGGAGAACCTAAGCAATCTAACCTCTTGACATGACAGCATAGTTACCATTTCACTTTTCTTGGGAGGGGGGAGAAAAAGATACTAAATCAATAAGCTGGGTGGAAGACTGATTCATTTATTGACACACAGATAGCTAATCTTTGAATGTATTTCACAGAAGATCCTGATAGCTAGGGCTGCCACAGAGTGCTAGGGAAGGTCTGAGGTGTGCCCCAGGCTCAGAGACAGGAAAGCAGGCAGCCAGTTTCCCCCAAATCTTTGTTCATCTCCCTTTTGTACAGGCAGTCACAGGTTAACCAACACTGAATAAGATGACCGTATACTTTATTGTTCAAACCTAGACATGTTGACAGTGAAATGGGCTGTTGTTAATGAGTATACTGGGACAGCAGACATGGATTGAGAATGTTCTAGGCAAACCCAGACACATGGTTGCCCTAACCATGAGCTCCGTGTTGGTTCGAAGACGACCCCCAAGTTAGTGGTGTTTTTGCTTCCAGAGAAAACCTGAGGCCAAGTTCATTTCTGGCTCTTTTTCTGGTATTTTTTCCTTCATGCTCCAAAGAGCAATTTTTGTAACAGTCTCCATTTTGTGAGATCCTGTGTTTCTGAGAGATCAATATTAGCCATCTTAATACAAGACAATCTTTTCTATTTAAAGAAAAAAAGTGGAGGGGGTAAAAATGAAAAAAATCTGAAGGGAAACATAATCCTGAAAAGGAAAACTTCGGCTGTCTCTTCTGGCTCCTTATAATCCTTTATTAATTAGAACAGGGAGGCTGAGATGTTATTTTCTTTCTAGCACTGACCCATAAAATGTCTATCACACCTTATTAGCTTTACTGATACAAAACCAAGAGGATGGGGATGATTATTTTTGCTATTATTGTTTGTTCAGAGAGGTGACAAACAGAAAATATTTTACATTCAACTAACAGACAAGAAGCTGCGGGGGCACTTTCTTGATTTATGAACTGTTTTCTTCGGAATGTGTTTCCAGGTAAAATAATAAGTAAGATGTCAGTTTGCTGTGAAGACCACCTTATCGCAGCCGCCATGTTTCTCTCTACCTCAAATTAAGCAGGTTGTGGGAGACTTTGGCGACCAAACGTTACTTCATTTTGTATTCTTTCTCTATTAAAATAACATAAAAAAATCATCTTTTTAGCACTTACTGTATAGCAGAGGGTCTTAATACACAATGGTATTGCCCCTCAGGGAGCATTTGGCAGTGCCTGGGCACAATTTTGCTCATCACAACTGAGGGTAGGGTGGTGTTGACATCACGGGTAGAGACCAGGGGTGAGACTAAACATCTCACCAGGTACAGGACAGCAATGATCTGGCTCCAAACTAGGGTGAACGTTGGGAAGCTGCTCTGTAGCACCCTAATCATTTATTAGCGCAACAATTATGTATTGAGAACCTATGATGTGATAGGTGCAACAATGCTGAGGGTACAGCAGTGATCAAAATAGGAAGACATTCTTACTCTTGCATGGTTGGCATTCTAATAGGAGAGACAGGTAACAAATGGGATAAAAAATTAAACTACTGAATATGCTAGAAAGTTCGTAGTGCTAGGGAACAAAAGTAAATCTGAGAAGGGAACAGAGATGTCTGTAGGGAGCAGTGAGATGGAGACCCTCACATCCCTTGTGAAGGAATGTGTGTGGATCCCTATTTATAGACGAGAAAACAGAGAGGTGACCAGGGGAGGTATTGGTCAGAATCAAGCCTGGGACTTGACTTTGAATGTGTCTGACCCCTTAGGGTCTAGGATGTTAAGTCCACCGTGCTGTTTCATATACAACCATTAGTAACTTGATGAAATTCTCGTTTTTTAACTCACTGATAACACCCTCCCTCCACTCCCAGAAAATGCATTTCTAGTTTCTGTTTCTGTTGGTCAGAGCATTCCCAGGCTATGTCCCTTTCCCAGGCTCACTAAACATGCTCAGAGCTCTCTACTGTTTACCAAAGAAAATGAAGTAAGTTCCCACCTTCATTCTCCATGTCCTTCCAGCTATAGCTCCTCTTTCCTTTCACAGCTAAACTTCTATTTTTTTATTTTTTATTTTTTTGAGACCAAGTCTCACTTGTCACCCTCAGTAGAGTGCTTTGGTGTCATAGCTCACAGCAACTTCAAACTCTTGGGCTTAAGTGATTCTCTTGCCTCAGCCTCCCAAGTAGCTGGGACTACAGGTACCTGTCACAACGCCCGGCTGTTTTTTGTTATTGTTGTCCTTGTTGCAGTTGTCATTGCTGTTTAGTTGGTCTGGCCGGGTTTGAACCTGCTAGCCTGGGTATATGTGGCTGGCGCCCTACCCACCGAGCTACTGAGCCGCCCACAGCTAAACTTCTAAAAGAGAAGCTCCGTACATGCCACCTCTCCCCTAATCATCCCCAAGTCACTGGAATCTTCCTGCCTACAAACTGTTCTGTCAGGCTGCACATGACTCTGGAACTCTGCTTACACGGACTGCTCTGTTCGTCCACGCTTTCTCCCTTGGCCTCCTGCACTTGCTGCCTGTGCCCTTCCTTCCCTGTGTCTTTCTTCTTTGGCTTTTTCTTCCAAGAAGACTGTATGGATTTCTCTTCTTTTATAGCCCTTTATTAACAGGTGTCCTTCAGGATCCCGTCCTCTGCTTTCTTTCCTTTCCAACCATGTCTTGGACAGATTTGTCATTCAGAGTAGTCCCAAAGATACATGACATCCTTTGTAATTTGCTGAGACATGAATGTCATTTAAATGCAGAAAGAGGGTGACATGTAGCGTGGGAGAACCTTGATGATCCTCTCGAGAACCTCGTTGCTTGATTCCCTCAGCCCCTTTGATGGCAGTAAGAGCTCCCTAACTGGTCTCTTTTGTACAAATTTCAGCTCCATCCCTTACTCTTGTCATAGTTATTTTATCAAAAGGCAAACCGGTTATGACCTAGCCTTTAGCACCTTCATCATTCACAACACAGCTCGTCTACACTCCTGTTTTCCTGCCATGGCACAATCCGCCATCTTGTGCCCCTTCTCAAATTTCTAGGCCTGGCTTCATCTTCTCTGTGCGCCACTGCATCCTGTAACCAATCAGGTCGTGCATTTCTTCTTGGCATGCAGAGGAACACTCAAAAAAAGCAAGGTTTCTGTCCTCAAGCAAGCTGCTCTACCCAGAACATTGTCTATTGTTTTCTTGTTTTAAAGTTTCATCACTCTCTCCATTTCAAATTTTAAAATTTCTGATACTAATGTGCTGTGTGACTCTATATATTCTACTCAAACTATCTGAGCTGCCATTTTGTCAATTCAAATTTTGTTAAACTTTTTTCACTCTAACTCTAGAAAATATATCAAATTATTTGAGTTCTCTAGAGGAAGGAAGATAAAATAAAATGTCATTTATCACAGAATACTATGTATAAATTTTTTGTTATCAAATTTTTCATTCAGAACCCAACAAAGTATAACTATTTCCAACTATTTCTATTTCCAAAGAAAAATGTTCTGTTTCTTCTCTTTCTTTAAAACTTGAAGCCACTTATAATATAAAAAAACTTTGCCATGTAATTTTTTATTCATATGCATGCGATCACTCTTTTTCTCCAATTTTTCCTTACATTTTTGAAAAACCTAAGATTTGCCTTTTACTGTATTTAAAAATCTGTTTCCCCCAAAGTGAAAGGAAATTTTCATGTCAGAGGAAGGAGAAGATAAAAGTTTAAATTTATATGCCCTTGACCTTGATCCAAAGCATTCTTAGATTATCAGAACGTGACTATGTCACAACCTGGAAAAAGGAAGTGAAACAATAAAGGAGGAATTAGAAAAAAGAGACGTAGACACGAATACCAGGCACCCTTATTCATGTTGTTTTTCCAAGTTTTTGAATTAAAGTCATTTTTTAAAAAATATCATTTTGGTGATGTGGGTAAACGTGTGGCAACGAATAATATGAGAAAATAACACAAGAGGAAGGTTTTAATCAGGGTGTCTTTCCTTTACAACATTTTTGTGTTTTATTGACACTATTGAGACTTCTGTGGAGTATTTCCATACATACAGAACCAATGTCGGGGGAGGAATTGCGGGGGTAGGGGGGGCGGGGAGAGAGAGAGAATGCTTTAGCGTGTCCCTAAAGTCTCTCTGAAAGTTGCCATACATAGGGAAAATGAGAAATTATTGTTAAATGTGCCTTTATTTCAAAATATTCATTTAAAAAGTCTACAAAATATTCTTTATGTGTTGGCCACTTCTTTGTAAACATTTTTAAGGAACATTTTGCAAATCAAGGTACATTTAGCTACCATTTCCTACTTTCCCTATGAATGGCAACTTTAGGGGTGACTTTGGGACATCCTGTAGAATTTTTTTGATTACATTACCTGTGCAATGTTGCAATATGTTTATATCATTTATTTTACTTCATACAAAATAATTTGACCGTTCCATGAAGTGTGTAATTCTAATTTTTGTGTAAAGCAAACTAGAGATCACTACAGTCAGTGGGCAATAGAGCCAAAATTGAAACCTAAAATTTTGAGTTAAACATGATAGCCCACTGATATCCTGTTAAGTAGAAAATAAATGTCTTGGTTTCAAGATGTTTATAATCCAGAGAAGAAATGCAAACACCCCCATAAAGGCAGAATTGGCTTTTTTTGTTTGTTTGTTTACCCTACCTTAAGTAGTGTAAAAAAACGACATCCTATACTACTTCACTACATGAGTGTGAAAGTTCACCTTTACTGCTTACTCTGCACCCACTTTGAGTTGTTTTTTTCCTGCGGCAGTAATGCAGAAACAAACACTATTTGGCTACCATGTATTTTCAGCAGAAAATGCAACACGCTGCAGAGATTTTTGAAGTTATTCAGCCCCTTCACTTGCTGTGCAAATTTGCCAAGATATTTAATCTCTTTTAGACTCAGTTTCCACTTGTAAAATAAGGACGATAATATCTCGCTTGTGGGGTGGCTAGTAGGATTAAAGAGGTGCTTGAATCATGCTCAGTTCTTACACCTGATGGTTGTGACAATTTGCTACAGCCATTGTTGTTGCTTTGATACATTTTGATGAGGTCTGCAGACCTTTGGTGGGGGCATCTGGCTGTGACACTAGGCAGGGCCTCTGTACAAATGGCCACTGCTCTTAGTGGGTGTGGTCCGTCCACCAAAGAGCTAAGTAATTGTGTGTGGGGAGGGGGGAAGCCAGGGTAGAGGAAGTACTAGAAAGAAGGAACCAAGAGCTTTACTAAAAGGACTTTACAAAATCAAGTCAAGGAAATAGCAGGAATCTGCCAAAAGAAAGCAAGAAAGGAGCTGGGGCTTAGATGGTTGATGAATATTTGTTTTTCTCCAGTTAAAGAGTTCCTGGGCCAGTAGTCACAGCATCTTACTCCTAAAGGGGAATTCTCTTCGGAAAGACAGTCACAAAACGATGGTGCATGTTTCCCCTTCCTTATTTCATTCTTTAATGTAATACATTTAAAAAATAATATGCTTGACATAAACCTGATTAACTCTGAAGAGAGTCATAATCCACCCAAACCAATCCAAATGAAGGTAAAAGGAATTATCAGGCTCTCATTATGCAAAATGGCGCTCAGTTAATTTATCGCTCTACACTAAATAATAAGCTGGTAGGCTCCACATTGCTTTTGCCACGTTAGATCAAATAGCTTTATTGCTGCTGGAGTTTATTTCGTATCGCTTGAAATTTGGATATATTATAATGGAGTTGATATTAGTCCATTATAAGAGACAGGCTTAAGCATTTCATTTATAGTACTTCATTTATAGGATCTCTCCCTTTGGAAAATGGTCAGGGAGAGGAAGAAATGCGAACCAGGTAATGGACAGAAGGGATTTGCTTGCATCGCCAGATGGGCTGACTCGGCCACCAGTGGCAGCTGGTTGCCATGCACGGGGCCGAGTACCTTGGAGAAAAGCAACATTTCCAGTGGGAAGAAAATCCAAAGAGAGTTATGTTCTTTTTCAGGGAAGTGTTGACATTTTAATTACTTTCTGTTTTCTTTGGAGCTACATTTGAGAATTGGAAACAAGTTAGAAAAATAAGAATTGGCTTTATTAGAAATAAGACGAATTGACAGGCAGCCTTGAGCTGGAGAGGGTCCAGCTTCAGCTCTTGAAATCTCCCGTAGGACCCAGAGAGCCAAAACATACTCAGCCATGGAAAAACTAACCTGAAGAATAACTCTTCGGGGCTTATCATCTCTGAGAGCAGGCTGTGTGTCAGCAATCTAATCTCCTCTGGCCTCCGGCCCGTGCACTGCATTAAAAAAAAAAAAATTTTTTTTTCTTTTAAACTTTGATCTTTTGTAAACAGGGCTTTGCTAGGGTAAGTAGTACAGGAATGCAAATCACAAAGAGAATAATTAGGGAGGGTTGGAATGAGTTGAGGAAATTGGTGAGTCTAGAATTATTTAGTTTTGAAGATAATCTGATATTGTTGGTATTTCATAAACGAGAAATGCCTGTGGAAGGGAGGGTGGGGCTGGAACAAATGGCTTTGGAGATATATTTGTACCCTCTCACCCTGCACTTGGAGTTGCCCGGACTTGAATAAATATTTAGCAAATACAGGGTGCCTACTTGTATGTTCCAGCAATTCTAAGAATAGTAAATCGCTGCAAGATTGAAATTAAAGAAAAGAAAAAAGTAAACTAAACCCTCCTAACCAAATTCTTCAACCAGCATCTCTGTGGTGACACCTGTAGATACAGGTCCTCCTTGTCCCTTGCTGGCCCTCCCAGACTGTCCGTGCCCCAGAGACAGTACAGAAACTGCACTGACTTCAGACCAGCCAGTTCAGCCATAAGTGGATAAAACTGAGTCCTGCAAAAGTTATCTAATGTCTTCTGGGTGCCAGATGCTTTAAATACACTATATAAGTTGTTTTTTTAAAGAAAACCTATAAGGAGATATTATCTCTGCTGTAAATATTGTTATTTCTGTTTTACAAATGAGAAAACTGAGGCTTAGGTGGGTTAAGTCAATTTCCAAGTTATGTACACTTTTATTATAACATGTTCCAGATAAAAACATAAGAAGTCACTTTGGGAGGCCAAGGTGAGCAGATTGCTTGAGCTCAGGAGTTCGAGCTGAGACCCTGTCACTCGTATAATAGAAAAACTACCTGGGCATTGTGGCGCACACCCTATTTCCAGCTACTTGGGATGCTGAGGCAAGAGGATCTCTTGAGCCCAGGACTTGGGAGTTTCCTGTGAAGTATGATGCATGGCAGTCTACCCAGGGTGACAGGTGAGGCTCTGTCTCAAAAAATTAAAAATAAATAAATAAGAGGATGCCACACTTACTTTACTTCACTATGTAGGGTCAATTTTGTTCGTCTACTCTTACCACTCTCTCTTTTATTTATTTATTTATTTATTTATTTTATTATAGATAAAAATGTGCACCATAGATGTGGCCCAACCCATCACCCTCCCTCCACCCAAACCTCCCCCCTCCCTTCCCCTTCCTTGGTCCTTTCCTCATAGTCTTGAGGTATAGTTGGGTTATAGCCTTCATGTGAAAGCTATAGTTTAGCTTCATA